>UXGC01000392.1:0-127091 GCA_900480045.1 Eurytoma adleriae
CGCGCCAAATTTCCGTCACAATACGTCACAATTTGTAAACCAATCAAATTTCAAATCTCCGCGTCAAACTGACCAATGACAATCAATAGAGGCTTCACTTTTCATCATTCTCTTTTTTAGTAAGGACCAATTTGTGAAAAATGAGAGTAATAAATTGTTCAAATACTTAAAAATTTTTTAATATAGACGTCGACTTCTATAAATTTATAATTTATAATTTAATTAAGTTGAAATGGTTATATAATGAAGTAAATCAAATCTATTTAATTAAAAATCAATTTTAAATATTTATATTAGATATCAAATTTGAAATACCGAAGGAAATATGTAATAAACAACACTTTCATGATTTGTCCAGTGAATTTTCAATGTATTCGATCAATTAGTTTCGGTCTGTTGATCTGCATTCAATTAACAAAATATAACTAGCACTTTTACCAAGGAATCCGCTCATAAATCGCTTTTATTCATGACATTTTACATTTTTTTACATTTTTTTACTCAGTGTATCTTATCAACCATTCGCACACTTTGAAACTAAATTGACCGTATCGGAATGAAGTAGACCACAATGTTAGACACTAAAAGGCAAAGTAATTTCTTTCAAGATTTTTTTAAAAAGTTTTAACATTTTTTTAAAGTTTACATAGTTTAGATTCTTAAGTACGTAACGATTTGTTATCAAATATTTAAGAACATAAGGCATTTAGGCCTAGATCTATGTGTAATTGTCATAGTATTTATCTGCTTTCAAGAAAGTTACGAAAATGCAAGGGAAAGTCGAAGAGTTACTCAAAAAATATCAGCACTGAAAATCCTGTTAAACATCTCAAATATTTATCCAGTCGGTCTTTAAAAAGAGGAGGTCCACCGCCGACTTGCCAAATAAACGAGACTTACTCTCCTTCAGGCCGAAAAGTGTCTTTGCCGAACGATCAAAGGACCACGCCGGTGGCTCTGAAGCAAGGAACACCGAAGTCATTACCGATGAAATTTTAAACAGATCTGCACTTTTTTATTAATGTTTTTGTTAAATATTCAGTTTAATGTATTAACCTTCCTTTTGACTTTGTAATTAAAAGGAGTTACAAAAACACTATGAAAAACATTTTTAGTAGGTGAACAAAATAAATTGTATAGTGCAAAGTGCTCATTTCACGTGCACTTAAAAAAAGCAAATCGCAACACAGTTTTAACAAATCGGCATCCGGCGAGATCGGTCTGTAATGCAAATTTCAATATAAATCGTAACGTTGGCAATGCACAATGTATACACACGTTCGTCGTGAGCGAGGAAGTCGCTCGGCTAAATCAACATTTTTATAAAACTACTTACTATTCATGGGCTCGGTTCCCTTGCTATAACGCGCCTTTCTTCGATATTCGAATCGCGCGAGCGACGAACGACGTACACGTCGACGACGTCGTCGCCGCCGACGTCGTTTTATTATACGAGCGCATTATCGAGGAGGCACTCGATCGGTGCAAACGGCCGAGCTGAGCCGTCGCTCTCGGTAATACACCCGACGACACGAGCCAGCCGAAGGGCGGCAAGCTCCGTCGCGTATCGCTGTGATAACGGAGAAAAAGAGGAAATCGAGATTTTCGCTAAAACTTTCGGATAGTGCTTCGAGCATGATTCTAAAATTTATCTTAAAGCATTGTACGAGATATTTATTTTAAATAAGAAATTGCATTATTTAATTTCTTAAAGTATACACGTTAGAATAATTTCTAACCTGAGATAGATTCTGAGACATCTCTCCCGGTAATGCGTCCGCTGTCTTAAGTTTCTATGTGAGTCATCTAAAATCATTCTCACACAATGTAAGAAAAAAATTGATCTTTTAAGGTTTTTAAGCAAAAATGTATCGACAAAAAATTAAAGAACGTACTATCTTTGTCCATGGTTCGCTCGCAATCTGCTTATGAATAAAGTGCCATCTGACTGAATTCATTCTTTAACGGACACGTGACAATTGTCCATCGATCCTTCAAATAAAAGTTAAAATCTCTCCCCCCTGGCGCGTTAAAATCTCTTCTCCCTCTCCTCTCGAGATTGACTGCAGCTGTCGAAAATCGAGCGCTTTTGCGAGAGCCTCCCTGGCCCTCCTGAAAATTTCATTCGGCCCGAGCGAACGAACGCACCGGACGGGAAAATCGCACCCGCTCTGTCTGGGATTTCGCGGCACCCACGCAAAAAGTGAAATAGAAGTGTATCCAGGGAAACAGGGGGAGGAGTGAGGGGAATGAGAGAGAAGAGGACCGAGGGGGAGAGGCGAGCGTTTCTCCTCGTCCATCGATATTCGGTATTAAATTTGCATCGTGCGCTCGCGTATGGCCACTGCGCCAAAAGCATATTGGTTATACGCGCACGCTTTGCGGCTTTCCCGTGTAGCGAAGGACCTTTTGTTCGATGCGCCTATTTATATTTTAGAGTTACTTCCGAATGTCGCCAAACCGAGACGATCCCCTGTCTCTTTTTAACGAGGGAAAGTTTATACCAGCCAGTTACAAATTGATAGTGAGAAAATTTGAAAAGTTTAATTTTGTTCAGCTTCGAGAAATATTATTTACAACTTTTAGAAACTTACTCATCAAAGCACTAATTTACCTCAGTATTCAACCTTATATTTTTACAGAAACCATTACTTGCATTCATTAAGTTCTGATACAAATTAATCTCTCAATTTCTCATTGACTGCAAAATTCACTTCGACAACCATAAGTTTTGTTCATCATCCATCTCGTATCTCATCGAAATTCGTGAAATTTCGAAAGCCTCGCTGGCGGTAGAATGGAAGCGCGGCACAGAACGGGAGTTAGGGTAAAATAATCACGCAGGGCTCATGCATGTTAATGCGTTGTTTGGAGGGATGAGAGAGGGACAGGAGGAGGGGTGGGAGGAGAGAGTCGGAGCTAGCCTGGAATTGAACGCCCAATATCCAGGCAAACCGCCCCGGTGAGCGGGGGTCGGATTTCGGCGCGCGCTCTCTCAGAAAGCAATATCGCAATAATTGCTAGTCGAGCAAGTCGCGCTCGCACTGATTTCAGCGCCGGCTGATCCATATGTAGGCGCGCTAGGAGGTATGAGTCGAGAGAAATGAGCGAATGGCTGCTGAATTTTTTTCGAGATTACGGAAATAGTGGAGATATAGGCACTTTTATACTTTTTACGGAAGCATCAATTCGAAGCTTTTTACCATTGTTTAAATGTTGAATTAGCGAAAATTTTTCTGAAGTGTTTCTCTAATTATTGATTAATTCAACTACATAAGAGCGCAAGAGATGCTAAGATTAGAGGATTTTATACGAAACTATTCCTTAACTTAAAAACTTAAAAAATAATCTTGAGTGAACATATCTTTAGCGCCTCGCTTTCTCCTCTCAACGTCTCTTTATACGATCAAAGGCAAGCCACGGTGACATGTCGTGGTCCCGGCCTCTGAACTTCCATTTCGAGTCAAATAGACCGTTCCGGAGGGGCTTCAGGGTTGGCCTCGAACCAGTGTCCGAACCCGCGGAACTAGTTCGCATTAGTTATACGCCGGGGTCAAAGAGACTCTTCCACTTTCTCCTTCTGACTCTGCCCGTCGCTTCCGAGGTATTATGTGGAGGGTTACGCGAATCTCGGTATGTTGCTCGGTTCGTTGATGAAGGAGCCAGTGGTCGCCACGATGGACCGTAGTGTAGAAATCGAACAAGCAGAACTTTGTCGCACTCGGTTTCCTTCCCACTTGTCTCGGTGTCGGTATTGTTGAAATTAATGAACTTTGGCTTTGTCATTCTGATTGAGTTGTTGATATTGCGATCAGCTCTATTTCGCTCTTTAGAAATGGAAAGGAGCGTGGTGAAACCATACGGTGGAAGCACGATTAAATTCTTAGATATAACAGGAATAGATATTGCAAAAATTTGAACTGTTATAAGGCCTCATCAGTGAAGTACTGATAGTCTAATATTTTTTAAAAAGATTATAAATTCAATATAAAAAAAGAGGATCGATAAAAATGCCGTCCGGTCTATAAAAAGGAAGATTGGCTACGAGCTAATTCTTGTAGACGAGAAGCGCGCAGAGTGGGAGTGGCACTGGCTAGCAAACCAACGGCGAGATAACTCAATACATCAAAGACCTCGGGTGTCTACGAGCGCACATCGGATCTGCGAGCGTATATGTACGTGTTAGCTTCCAAGGTGCATCCCCATGCATAATCATGGCTCGACTTTGTGTCCCTACGAAATTGATTTATTATTCAAAGCGACGCTTGTTGTCTACAATGTGTATTTACCACAGTTGACGACGCGAGCCTTCGCGAAACTTGCCTTTGCGTGTACAGCCACCGGGCGATCCTTAAACTAAACGGGCGACAGCAAGGGGGCCGGACGCGATGTTACTCGAGGATCCAGACCAATACCGCGCTACTTTGGCCCTGCGGTCGCTTGGCGTCGTCAACGTTTCCTTGTACAGGAATAAAATTTATAATTTCTGGTTACAAGTAGATGATAAATTAGAATTTGAAAAATTGTTAATTGAATTATTTGTCTTAAATGTATGCTTTAATAAATATACCGAAAAGTATTTCTATAATAAATAATTGAGGGATAAGCCCAATGATAGTTTATTGGTAAAAATTATTTTCTGAAAAATGAGAAAATAGTTAAAAAGATCAAGAAATCAATTGCCGATGACAATTATTAACAGACTTACGGTAACAAAGGATAGCCCGATAAAATTCTACCAAGACGACCGCATCGAGATACTTTTCGTGCTATTCCTCGCAAGAATTTCGCGTTCTTTATCCAGTGGAGATCGTCGACACGGACGTTCCCTCCTCAGGGAATCTAAATACCTTAGAGTCGTCGCACCCCGTCGTCGCGAGTCCAATAACTTATCCTTCTTTACGCGAGCGCCGGGCGCACACACGTGTAAGTGGCCGCGGCCGCAAGCGCACGTGACAATGGCCATCATAATTTATCCTAATCGCGATACCTTTGCGTTATCGCCGCTGCTCGACCGAAAGGAGTATCACTTGTTACCTCCCGTCCATAGTTTCTTTAGCCTATGCTCGATCGTGGATTTTCTGATATTTATATGCACTTCCTTTAGGATTTATTGAAACTTTGCCCTTAGTTGTGTCTTTCGAGTATAAAGCATTGCATTACATCGATCCATCTTTTTTGTGAAGTGAATATCAGCAGCTGTTTTAAATGCCCATTCAATTTTTTTCCTTTAACTAATTGGGTAATTGTGGTTAAAGTAGTGATTGAAAAGTAGGTGATGATTGTTTCATTATTGTGTCCATTACTGAGTAGAATTCTGATGCTGTCACTTTGCGACAAGTACTCTAACGACTTTGAAACAGCATTGCAATGCTAATAGCATTGAAATATTTTGATATTTATACAGTTTTAATTACATTAATTGCAAAACTTTTTTAAGTAACTTTCGTAGTTCAATTACATCTTGATTTTAGTATATTTTTTATTAAAACCACCATCTACAGTATAACTATTAATGTTTAATGAAAAATATGGATTGGTCTATGTGTATTAGCTAATTTGCACTTATCCACTTCAAACAGTCATTCAACAATAACAACCTACTGTTTTCACGCATAATAAACAGTTATAAAAATGTACGAACAACTCGCCTACCTCTGTAGCTCTTCCAATTAACTTTGAACCAACGGGAAGGTTACACGTGACTCATAGGTCTCACAAGGAATCCGAAAGCCTGCGAGTACTCGAACAAGCGTTCGAGTACTCCGACGATCCGCGACAAGAAAAATCGGCTGCATCTTCCCCTCTCGCTTTCACCGCCTGACCAGTGCTCTCCTGGCAGTTCCCTTTTCCTCTACCGCTCGCTCGCGATGCCGACGCTTTATATCCGCGAAGGTACAACGAATTGCGCGTACTACTTGCTCGACGACAAGTACAGCGGGGCAGTTGCGGAAAGTGGGAGGGGGAGGGGGGGCGAGCTTTATAATACCTGCAGCGCCGGTGGTTTTCTTGCGGCTCGTGACTGTCGGCGCGCGCTATTCGTGACTCCGGGGACGACGAGGTCGCGACCCCCTACGGCGCGGCATCGATCCGCGAAACGCGCGAGTGTATGTGCGCGGCGAGCCTCGCGGGCCGCTTGTTTCGGCATATCTCGCCTGCACGCGTGCACACTCGCGAGAAGTTCGGCCGCCGGCTTTCTCCGGGCTCTCCCAGTCTCTCGCTTACCAATTGACCAGGGGAGGAGAAACCTTTTCTTTCGGGGAGTTACCTTGGTTACTATTGATGAATGCAATGCTCGTCGATTTGTCGAAATTCAATTGCAATGTACTAGAAGATGTGGTACGAGCGCATGTTGATTTGCTGATTTATTCTAGACATACTATTTATGAGATCATCGTAAAAGCTAAGGGAAAGTAGTACAAAATCGATTGAAGTAATTACATTACGTATTAAAAAAATAGTTATAAAAAATACAGTACCTGCATTTAGTAGAATAAATTTAAAAAAAACAGAATAAAATTAAATTCTATTTCATGATTTATGAATTAAAATATGCTTTTAATAAGTAGTTCATTGTTTCTTCGCTAAAGTGGACCTACTCCAGCTACAAACTCATCTCGATGTTACCGACATTTCGGCTTTCAGTGTTACAGCCGTAGGTACGAGGATCCCCTGGTCTCTTTGGCGTTCATTCTCTCCCTCGGTGGCTCGCCGACGCGTATCGCCCGATGTAGAGACGTCCTGAACACATAGAGACGTCGTATACGTACCAGCGAGTGCACGTCGTCGGACGAGTGAAAATATTGACAGAAAGCAACCAGCCAGAGTTAATTAAACTCGCACTAGCGAACAGCGGATATAGACTCGCTTCGCTGTCTCCCTCCCTCTCACTTTGTCCTTCTTCGACATTGGCTTATTCGCTCTGGCTTCTTTCTTTGCTCCTTTTTTGCTTTTACGGTTTTAGTTTCCAGGTATGTTTCTTTTTTCTTGAAATACGATTGCTTTCACTTTTATTAAAAATGGATTTTATTTTTTTAGTTTTTAAGGTTAAAACTATGATCTTACATATTCAAGATTATCTATGATCGTGTTCTATATATAGACCTAGATCTCACAGATTTGATAATTTTTTTAAATATTGGTATTAAACACTCTGTTCATTTATCAGTCGCAGTAGTTACTGCCAGTTGGCTAATTTACCCTAATTCAAGAAATATCTGTAACTGATTCATTCTTTTATACGCACGAACATTGGCTGTATTTGTATTTTTCTTCTACTTCACCTACTTTTATTTGCTTCCTAAATTTTCCCTCCGTGTGTTCGATATACAGAAGGAATAAATACTTATCCACAGTTCCAAGTAGTAATTTCCTGATGGTATCACATTGAGACTACGATAAAGTAATGAAATGCCATCGAGACACGCAATATTACTTCCTAGAAATTTTGGGAATACTTTTTTCAAAAGAATCCTTCAAAATGTTGGGTTATACAGACCGGAAGTTAATGATTTAGCCATATAAATTTAGATACTTTATATACAATGATGTATCAAATTAATTGGGTCATTAGTGAAAATATTCTAATTCAATTAGCAACATCCGTTATATTTTTATCGGCAATCATTTCAGTTATAGAAAAAAAAAATTTCAAATCAAATAATGACTCCAGAAGGGAATGGAGGTGTCCATTCATCACGAAATAAAATTAAGATTCATTTTTAGAAACGAAAAAAAGGAATTGACACACATCCATCAGAATACAGCTCGATCCACCGGAAATTGTAAATAAAAGTGACGGAAAATTATTAACTAATAATCTGATGACCAACTGGAAACAAAGCAATAGCTAAAAGAATGGAGAGTCTCTTGAGGGTGGTGCTCCGAGCGGCGCCTAAACGCATTCCTCGTTCCTTATTACACGTGCTCCCAGCTGCAACTACGCGAAATGTCTTCCCGTCTCGGATGCCTCCGTTTCTCTCGTGCGTGTTTTTGCGAACTACTCATAGTACGCGGCATTCCTTCGAAGCTTTTCATTACTTTTTGAATTTTAACTGTACTCTTCGGACTCGTGCAATTTAATTGCACACAGAGTTCCTCCGACATGTTTCGCAGAGACGTGACATTTTTCGGTGATGAGTGGAGATTATGGGTGCAGGAGCACATTCATAGCTTATATTGAAAATGTGATGTGATAAAGATGTTTGCAATATTTGCAGTTAATTACTGAAGTAAAAATTTGAATGGTTGTAAATGAACATATTAGTATATTCGCATATCCAAACGATATGTCCTTTTTTATACAATTCATAAGATAAATAATTCAATAAAGTAAATTTCTATTTTCTAATTTATAGAAAATAAGTAGTGCCAAAAAATACTAAAACCATAAACAATAAATAAATAGATTCATAATGAGCGTAATAAAAACATAATTTTGTTCCTGCTTCCGAGCTTCCATTCTCAGCTTCACTTTTTTTTTCGTTTCCACCTCCCGCTCTTCCTCGCTCTCCTTAATCTTGAAATATGAGCGCGTATTACGAGGAATTGTACACTGGAGGAAGAGCGCACAAGCAGGAATATAAAAAAGGGAGGAGAGAAAAAATACTCGGAAGCAAAGAACCGGAGAGTGAGATAAAAGAAAGTAAGAAGCACAGCTGAGGGGTCCATCGCGCCCTAGAGAACGAACGCCGCGCGAACTTCGCCGTGTAACCACGATGAACACGTATGCGCTCGTCCTACAAATGAGAAAAAATCTTGAAGTGAAACGAGGAAAATGTTACAATAAGACAAAGCATGTTTGCACGAAAATTGTTTTTTTTTTAGAGTACAAATTTGTTTTAGTAAAAGTGATCTCGCACACTCCACACTGATCAGTTAATAATCCATGCTTACAATTTGAAGGTCCTATATACTAAAAGTCCTATTTCGACGGAATCCGCTGAACAAAATGTTATGGCTATAAATATAATGGTTAAATAAACCTTTTAAAGATTTCTACAAGTAAATAAGCAGTTTCAGAAGTGACCATTAAATAAGCGAGAAATGTCTGGAAAAACTGTTTCATAGATGGGAAAAAATACATAGATGATATTCAGCAGGACTTTAACTTCTTTGTTGATTGATCAGTTTATTAGTCTTTAAAATATAATCTTACTGCACCCAAGATATTTACTCATGAATACAATCGCGCAAAAATTCACAAAAAAATGGCAGTTAATCATTCTGACACTGCATAAGTCTAAAACTAAATCGCATGCCTCGCATTATGCAGCCTCGCGTTCGCAGATTAAATTCGAATGTAAATCACGACGGAGTCGTACATCCCGGAGGAGCCCGCGAGAAGGATGGCAGCGATCGGTGCTGCCTACCACGCAGGGAAGCCGCTTCGCTCTCTCTCGGGCGCGCGAATGCGTCCGCCCACGTGATTCACCGTCCTCGCGGCGAGTCCGCGCCGTTACACCGCTGCGGCCATGGGGTGAGCGCGTCGTGGCGGCGGCGGCAGTCGGAAGTGGCGAATTTCGACTATTTACGAGCGAGCAATTGAAACGTTAATCAGGCTCGTCCCCGCCCGGCCGACTAATTCCCTATAATTCCTTCTTTAAGTGGGCGCGAGGCGGCCCCGAGCAAATGTATGGGCAGGCCGTAATTCACGTCTTAGAGCGATACTCCTCTCTTTTTGCTGCAACCGAACGCACCTCCGCGATGTTGAATGAACGCGCGAGATTTGCTGCTCGAATGGTCTTTGAGGCCGCTTATGACTTTTTTGCCGAGCTCGCAAAGGGGGACGCGTGTATTCGTGATAAAGACGACAATTAAAGCGATGTAATATATGTTACAAGATACTTACGGTCATAATTCTCGAGGTGATTTGACTACTTGGACAAGGTCAAGCTTCACTTTTATCCAGATTATTGGCTTATGTGATTCATGGTTTCCAGTTTTTGTGTCTTGTTTAATGCAGCCACATTTAAAATTTTGGAAAATCATGAAAAAAATAACAGGATTACCGAGATAGCGAACGTAGTTATTTATGAATTGTGAATAACTTTTAACGAACAATTTGGTATTTAGCAAAGGAATTAAGAAATCTTGATTCCGCGGACGAGTCGCCATTTGGCAAACCTAACCCACCACCCAGGCAGGCTGTGCTCACGTAACAACATAGTCATTGTTCAGCACTTACGCCGACATCGTCAGAAAAAGGATTTTTATCCTCTCATCCCATCTAAAGAAGAGAGAGAAGACTCATTCTCACCGTTGGCATCTATATCTTCTGCTGACTACGATTGTATACAGGACCGTTCGCTGTTGCATAATGTAACAACGCTTCCTCCAGCGTCTCCCTATGCCGTATTTTCGTGAAGATTTAGGGGTCTAGGTTAGGTCAGATCGTGCGAGAGAGTCTTCCATATGAGTTATGAGTCGAGTTATTCCACGCTTGATCCAGCCGTGATACTCGCAACAATGCCGCCGGGGTGGGAGGGTTCATTCTCCCGAACAAGCGGACCGACACTGGGCCAACAATGGTCCGGACGGCTCTCCTGGCTCCCTTCTCGCCTCCAAGACGAGTGTGTTACGCCCGTATCCGTCTACTTTTGCGCCTCGTAAGGGTGGGCGCGAGCGGCCGGAGGATCGGCAGCGAAGGCGAGCATTGTGTTCGCGATAATTCCGAAAGGATCTGGCGAGAGATGTGAAATCCTAGAAGGATACAGCGAACCGCTTTCGCCCGACCATCAGTGTCGGGACGGCTTTTGGCTTCTGATTTTCGGATTGTCAGGAGAATCTTAAGGACTTCGCACACCGAAACTTAATGTTTATTCGCAAGTTAGCTGGAGATGTTAAATAATATTGTTTTAATATCAGTGCACACGTAAAATTGATCACATTGTTTTTGATATTGCAATATCATAGTCATAGAAATGTCATAGTTAATTCAATATGTAAATATAACATTTTTCTATGTCAATTTGTGTGGCCAACCAAAAATCTGGGAAGTTAAATGATGAATGAGTTTGAACAATGCTTACAATGCTAATTTAAACCTTCAACTCATAGACGTTGATTTTCCACGAAACATGGAAGATTCCTGAATAGTAATGAATGAGTGCAGATAAATTGCAAGGGACAGTTGAAATGTTCAACAAAATTTTTATTTTCAGTGTAATGAAGAATTGATTGAATCTGTACCTACATGGTACAGATAGATTTGGAATAATGAATTAAATCTGTTAATTATAAAGTATCCGGAAAAGTTATCGATGGCAATGGTTGACAACAAGAAGTAAAGAAATAATTTTTAAAATACCTTCACAGTTTTGTAAAATTCGCGACATTCATAAGATACATAAAATCATAATATTCATAAAATCAATCGGTGTAGTCCACCCTTAATTGAAACTGACTTACTGCTCTCGGGGGTGGTCCGGCAGCAGCTCGCGCGCAGCACGGTAGCCGCTTACCACGCGTCTAAGCTTGCCCTAAGGACGCCCTTATCCCGGCTCTCATCTCCCTCTCGCCCTCTCTTTCTTCAGAGCGCGCATTAATTCTTCCCCCCGCCTCTCCCTCGGTACTCCCCGACCTACTCCCGACGCGCGCTTCGCTTCGAGGGAGGCTTAGCTTGTTGTGACTCGTCGCTTCGCGCTGATAAGTGACTCCGCGCTGATAATAAGCCGGTGAGCGCGCTCGTGTGCGAGCCGAGATTTATGACGGGATCGGCCGGGACGGGAGGGAGGGACAGCCGCTCGCGACGATGCAAATGGGCATCGGGTTACGATCGATCCCGGTGGATTAGGTGCCATTCTTTTGGTTTAATGGAAAAGCGATTAGATCACTTGCGCACAGGCGGGCCTTTCCTTACGTGGGGGCAGTTTTGTGAAGAAAAAAATACAAGAGGTGACGCAGTCAATTTATTCGCATATTCAATTTGTTTCTCTTTGGACTAAAAAACCTCAGGTGGATGATTGATGGACGTCGCGACGATTTTTTAAAGTTATTGATGAGATAAATGGATAATTTGTTATTTATAAGGATAGCAATTAAACGCAAATAGAAGAGAAGAGAATTAAATTTTTCTGTTCAAAAAACTAAATAAATCGGAATCGGAATCAGAGATCAAAATTTGATTTATTCGGTAATATAGTTATGTTTCATGACTCAATCAAATAATTTTGATTTAGTGACAGCCAATAGATGCTTTCAGCTACTATTCTTGAGATAACATGATTCGTCGATTAATACATAAATAATTTACAATATTCATGAAATTTGGAAAATACTTAGAAGTGGCATTAAAGAATGTATTATATTTGTGTAAATATGAAAAATCAATTCAAATTGCTTAATAAAAATAAATTTTAATAGACATCAAGCTGAAAGGTTTTCATTCTGGAAAGAATATTGTTGGTAATAAATGTATTATTGGATCATAAATATTTCAATTCATGGAGGTATATAATTGTATTTTAGGCGCCTAATTCGTTTTATAGTTAGTATACTTTATAATAAAGTTCATTTTAAACTAATCAATTCCTTTTCCACCTAAATAGAGGATCGAATTTACCTGCAAAACCATTTGACTAGAGTAGAGACTGAAATGAATCGATCTTTTTATACGTCCGCTCTGAATTATTGACAATCTTACTCGATAAGTCAACGGATGTACGTATCTATCTTAATTCATTCTGACTGACACGAATTGAACTCCGAAGAGAAATCTTAACAATGTATTTTATCTTATATTAATAATTTATGTAGAGATCATTTATTTCCTGATCAAAATAGTAAACTCTGTACATGTTCATTATTAATTGCCGACGAAATGTTTACTCTATGCTTATTTTCTAAATTTATATTTGTTGGTAAATGAATTGATAATAAGATTTAATAATCAAATGTAAACGTCTATATATAAATTATGAAATTTAATTACAATAAATTAAAAAAAAGTTGCAACAATATGTTAATTAACAAGGAGCAAAAAGGTGAACCAGGCGAGTTAATGCAGTCGAATATGCATTATATTAATGATACTCCGGTACAGGGGAGAGACAGAGAGAGCGAGCAAGAGATACGAAAAATGTTTTCCCGGGGTTGAAGAGCGAAGAGTGGCTCAAATACTCGCCTATATTACGAGCGGCGGTGTAGCCCGCGCTGCGCGCGGTAATCCAGACGGGAGAGAAAAGGAGAGGCCAATTTAATTCACTTTTACGATAATTCGTGTCTCGAGCCTACCTCCACCTCCCCTCATCCCTTCCGACAATCTACCGAATTATACCCGTGGCTTCCTGTTTCTGGAATTCGAGATTAAAGTTGACTGTCGTCGCACACTACTCTCCCCGATTAACGGCTGCTTTTACGCGTATATGCCCTCCTCTCTCTTTCTCTCTCCCTCTCTCTTCCTCCTTCTTTCTCTCCTTTCTACCGTCGGAGCGCGGCTGCTCCATTAGAGATGGCTTATCGGCGCTGCCCATACGGCCACTCTTCCTCCACCTCCCTTTTTTCGCCTTCTCTTTTACGTGCCTTGCCTCTTTGTTCCTGCTTTCGGGAAATTAAAGCGACGCGCTAAGTGTCACGAGGCTTTATAAATCAGATTATTAGCCGGGGATCAATATTCCAGTTTATTTCAGGTAACTTGGGATAAGTATCTACAGGCACGTTTTGTTTATTTTCATCGTGGATTCGAGTGAATATAAAAATACAATTTTCTTGCGTTGCTTTGCAATTACTAATTTTCTATCAACGTTAATAATTTATTTCTTAAATAAAAAAAAAACAATTTTTTTATTGGTTCGTATCGAAGAGTAAAAAAATGTAGTCGCTTGTTAAATTAATAAAAATGAGTATGTCAGATATAGAGTAAGAAGTACGATAATGACGATAATGACCTTTCACTTGGAATATTTATTTTTTCTTTTCAAAAAAAGCCGACACGCATTTCAGCGACTGATGTCCCAACGTCTTCTCACTGATATAGTTACTGATATATGCGCAGTCGATAACAGCTGTCAAGATAAAATTCATTTTTGGTCATTTCATTCCAAAGTAATGGTCATTGGTTCATTTCACAAACGTTTATTTTTATCGAAAAGATTAGACTCGGGCACTAATAACTTCTTTCTTAGTATCTTAATGCCTATGTTAATTATTCGAAATTAATACAAATCAAACGTTTGTTAAAATATATACATTTTACTTCAAAAAATTTTACTTAAATCTGTTATACAGATTAAACAAAAACAAAAAAAAAAACATTTAACAAATTTAATCGCAAAAACGTTGACTTTTCTACGACCTAAGACCCGTGCTAAACGGTTTAACCAGTGAGCCGAGAAAGTTAATCTTAATATTCGGTAAACAAGAATTCCAACAGGTACAACGTTTATCCGGCGTAATCAGCCTTTAGAAACGAGTGGACCGCAGGTACGCCGTGAAAATCAGAGAGGCTCAAGAGGCCGCGCGCGGGGTCTCAAATAAATTAGTAATCCGGGACCGGCAGCAGCACGCGACGGGGGGTGGAAGTAGGTCGAGGTTCACCGGGGGTAACCCCCCCTGGGGTGGCGATCCGCCCAGTGTTTACGGAGTTGAATTCGGCGGTTGCGCCGCCCCCGTGGCCGGACAATGCAGGAGATGATCGACCGCGGATTCCCACTTCGGGCGTGCACAATGCACCCGGGTATTCAGCTTCTGGTGCTGAGTCGCGCGCTCGACGACCGACTTCGCACCTTTTTTCCGGTACAGACGCACGCCTCTTTTAGAGGTCCAAGCAGCTTGGAGGTAGAAGAGAAAGACTTCGATGAATAGAACTTTTCAAGTAAATGTTTCAAAATTTTTAAAAAATGTTACAGTAGTGTCAAATTTTAACGGAAATTAAGTCGTTTGCAAATATTGGTCTTAGTTATAAAATGGAATGTGATTTTGACTACGGTTAGACAGTAACTGTAGTATTTTAAATCCAAAAATGTAATTTTATATACTATACCTAAAATATTTGATATAAAAGAATACATACTTTATAATCAAAACAAACTTTCATCTCTCAAATACACAAAAATGTACAGAATAATTCTGCTATCATCTCATCTACAGAAGTGCATTTATCCACAGAAATTTACGGTTACGACTCGGTCGAAAAAATTCTTATTTTTCGACAGCTATGCGCAAGACAAATACTGCGTTCGACTCGGGCGACGAGGTGACATCAAAGGCTTGGTTCGCTCGGCGAAATCCGTATCAAAGGCCGGCTAAAAATCCCGACTTCAAAGTTAATCCCCGGCAGGCTGCGCATCCGGAGACTCGACGTGTTTACTCCCGAGTAGGAGGAAGCCCGGGGAAAAGCCGTCGATGAAAGCCGCCGCTGACACCTCGAAGAATCGGCTACCGGCAGCACGCGACGGCAAAGCTCGTCCCTAATCCCGCTGGACGAGCGCCGGAGTTTCCGGGTAAAGGGTCGCCCCGGGCCCCGTTGTCTAATCCCGCCTGATCCCGTCGCGGCATAACGCGCGCGATACGCAGCTCCACCCCCGGTCCACGAGGTACCGCGCAGTGGCCAGATTTTTCGCTGTCGCTTAGAAGCTTGAGCTTTACAGTTCTGGCACTTTTTAAGTCGGCTTTCACTGAGCAGTTAGTATTTATGTAATCGATTTTAAATAAAAGATTATAAATTATATTTTGTTCAGACAGGCTTAATTGAATCATTTTTTAAACCTTTGTGTTAATGGCTTTTTTTATTTAATACTAATTCAACTTTAAGACAATGATTCAACATAGAGATTTTTCGAATCTCTATCCCCTGGCGGATATTTCATCTCGAAGCTCTAATTTCAAGCATTCCAGATCCCTTCGTGCTACGGCAAGATTCGTTTCTCCTTGCGCTTCTTTTTTCTACCCGAATCTCATATTCCCTCTATCTCGGTCGCGCAATTCATTCCGCGGCTCTATTTTCGCGCGGAAATCACGTTCGAGTGATTCTCGAGACGGCGTCGCATGAACGGGGCTCTTGAATAAGGGAAGAAATGAGAAGGATCCGAGACGAGGTCTTCGAAGATAATAAACTTGACGGAGGTACGCTCGTCAAACGGCGAGTGCGAGCGATCAGAGAGTTGATATACGGAGGTTGCATTTCCATAAGAAGCTACAAAATTCGCCTAATAAAAAGTTACATTGAGTAGCAAAAGTTTAAAGACGAAAAAAAAATAGTTTTAGTTCTATTAAGTGATTGTTTAATTAAAAGGATTGCAATTTTATAATTTTAGATTAGAAATTAAACTTCTGTTGCAAAAATACTGCCTATTCAAACATAAATACGTTTTCAAATGTTTTTAATAGCTTAAGTATTTCGATGTATCATTTGAAAATAATGAAATTACACCACTGACGAAAATGTCTATTTCCATTCGTACTGATGTGTATTTAAAAACTTCGTTCCAAAAGCGTAGAAACGATTCCATTCGCGGTGTCGCAAATATGTCGACGCCTTTCTCGACGCGCTTGCGAAATTTCACGGCAAGCGAGCTCGATGTAAAGCAAAACGCAAGCAAAAATAGCGGAGAACCGAGAGCTCGGGAGGAAGCGCGCGCGCTCGCCCACGAACGCGAGGGAGAGTAAGAGTCAACAGCGGGGGAGGCGCTCCCGAAGCGAGCTTCCTTTGGACTTGAGGAAATTCTCGAGCGTCTTGCGGCACGGCAATCACCGATATTGAGGCTTTCATTTCGTCCTCCCTCTCCATTTCTCCACCCACTTTGTCGCCCCACCCCACCCCTCCTCCACCTCCCTCCCACCCTTCCCGGCGGAGTCGCAGTTTCGAGTCGCGGGCTGATCGTGAACTGTGTGTCGGTGCACTTCCCTTTATGCGGAAGGACGCTGAAAGTTGCCTCTCCGCCTTGGCGAATTCGCGAGCGCTGACCCGCGACGACTCGGGCGATTTTCAGACTTTCGGCGGAAGAAAGGCGGGCTTGCTCTGTGCATTCGGAAAATGTGATCGTCATATTTGCTTCACGAATTTTTATCGATGGATAAAAAGAATTTATTTTAAAAAATTTTTATACACGTAGTTCTAATTAGTGTTCGTTTTAAAGTCAAAATGTTTTATTAAGACATAGTATCTGTTTTTTGTAATAAAACGCGCAAAAAATCTTGATAAAAAACAGCGTGATTTTTCACTACTAGAAGTCTAAATGCGCGCTTTGTAATTCAAAATTTCGCGCCAAATTTCCGTCACAATACAATTTGTAAGCCAATCAAATTTCAAATCTCCGTGTCAAAATGACCAATCACAATCAATAGAGGCTTCACTTTTCATCATTCTCTTTTTTAGTAAGGATCCGTCACAATGCGTCACAATTTGGAAGCCAATCAAATTTCAAATCTTCGTGTCAAACTGACCAATCACAATCAATAGAGGCTTCACTTTTCATCATTCTCTTTTTTAGTAAGGAAACTCGTGTAAGAATGATCCATTTGTGCTCGAGTTATCCAAGATTCTATTTCAGAATTTCTTTTACATATTTTGAATAGATTATTAAATAAAATTTTCATCACTAATCTCGCTGATTCCAGTCAGCGTTTAAACTTAATTACTAAGTTACCATCTACAACCCCAAAAAAGCTTTACATCCGTATAGTGCAATTACTCGTCACGTAAACTCTGGAAAAGCTTATCCTCGTAAAAAGAGCATGGCAAGAGCACCGCGTCCTCGCAGGGACCAACGTGTAGTTTAAAATGGCCGTAGGGATATATCTTTGCTCTTCTTCGGCTCGCGATAAATATTTGAGAGCGAATCCTGGCATTACAGCGCTGGGCGATGCTCATTTTCGAGGAGGGGCGGCTGGAGCAAAGCCTCTCTACCTTCGCCGATATATCGCTGCCGTAGAGAGACGAGGAAGCGCGGATAAATATCCAATGGCCGCTTCGCGTGCACCCTATTAGTGACCGAGCTCCTTTTTTTCCCCTCCTCGAGTTAAGCCCTCCGACGCGGGCCTCCCGACATAGCAACTTTTCAGTTTCCGGTCTCGCTTTCGCCCTTCTTTTTTTTCCTGGCAGCCCGCGCATTTTCCGATAAATAGCCTTAATTAGGAGGACCGATTCGATTAGGTTAATGGATCGTCGTCGGGTGGCGCACATTTAGCCCGGCGAGGTAGTCAATTCGTCTCTCGCGTTTTCTTTTGGTTTGGTGCACGGCCTCTACTCGCTTTTCGCGACTATCCTATAATAACCCTAGCTGCACCTGCTGTTCTCTTTTCGTCCGTTGCCAAGAGACATCTACACTGCGTAGGAACGCCGAAATTTTAAATGGCAGTTAGTTTTCTTTTCCCTTGTATGTGCAGTTTCACAAATACTATCGTATTTTATGGTTGTTAACTCGCAGTTTGTTTAATGGACTTCACAGTGGACAGAGAAAAGGTAATTTGTTCTTGATAAAAGCTGCTTTTGTACATTCTCGTTCTCGATTAAACAGTACCAGAAACAATGACTTTAGTTTTTGTCTTTGGGTAAAATACTGCATATCTGAATATAATCATGCAATCGCAAAAAGCGACGGAAAGAGATTTAGTGAATGAAGACTGGTATCGTAGATGAATGAAAGGTCGGGATGAATCGTTTTGTCGATACTTCAATTTACACGAATATTTTTAGTCATTCATTGTGGAGGAAAGGTGAATGGAGTTTAAATTAGATTTCAATTAGTCAATCTCATAGTAGATTTCATTATCTTAATTTCGCCAACGTTTCCTCATAATGGGGCTCTTTTTAAATTTCAATTCCTGGTGCCAACTTTATTTATGGAAAGTGAATATAGACTTAACCAAGATAATTGCTTTGAATATTTATAAAAATAAAGAACCAGACCCATCAATGCCCTTATCTACTTTATAATATATATTTTATAATATATATTTTATTTCATTGAATTCTATGCATGCACTTTATTCACCGTTATTGTATTTATACTTTTACAGCCATAATACAGTTAGATTAAGATTTTTCATCATAACCGGATTTTAACTATCTTATAAAGACATTGTTTCAAGTTCCTTCAGCTTTACAATTACTACATCTTATACATTTAATGTTCGAAGATAAATTTTCACGTTAAAATAAACTACGAACACAGGTACAGAGGTGGTTCGATATCAAGCGGCGTTACTGGTCCCGCGATAAGAGCGAAGCCACCGTTCGTCGAATTCATTTGGGCCACCGTAAGTCAGACCGCGGCGCTCAAGTCAGGTCCTCTGGCTAAGACAAAAGGCCGGTGCAACGAAGCGACGCCGGCAGGTCGCGTCGCCGCTGTTCCACCCGGCGATAATACTTCCGGCCATAACTTAAGGACATGGGAGACGAGAGAGAGTGGGAGCGAAAGAGAGAGAGAGAGAGAAAAAAGATTGCCCTAAAGAACGACAGCGACGTTGTTCTCCCGAAAGGAGATAAAGACCGAACGAGAGGGAGTCGAGTGCGAGGTGGAAGGTGCAGTTGTACCTACGCCCGGCAGATTTTCTGATACGGCCTTGGCCGGGCGGCGACAGCGCGGGGAGGGCGGAACACAACGGTCGCATTATGCGAAGGGCACCGAGCACCGAAACCCCGTTGGCCGCCACGCGAGAGAGGCTGCGGCGCAATCTCCTCTCCCGGCGACGCGCGGCGGGCCTGCCGTCGCCGCGTGTCCCCTTATCGTCCTGGTCCATCGGGGCGCCGGCGGAACATAACCCGCGGAGTCACCTCATAATAATTTACTCCTTGTCTTGCGAGGCATTAAGAGTCGGCGCTGCGCGTGCTCCGCACGTAGCACTGCCGAGCACGTAGTTTCATTAAGACTGATAGGAGTTTGAATATTCATGCGTTGCGCTTTTTTTCGGGATGCGGGATCATGACTACAACTGCGGCAAGGAAGTGATTTCAAGGGTTGGGAATGTCAGAGATGTCGGAATGCAGAAATGTCTTTTACGGTTACTTGGTGACGAAGCGAAGCGATTGTTATCGATTTGGACTTTATTATATTTGTTGAAATTTATCTTTTTTTTTTAACAATTTTAAGAATAAGAATTTAACAGCTGTCAATGATGATCATTTTAAAAAATAAATAATGTTAACATAACTCATACGTTCGAGAAATTCAACTTGTAGTTACCGAAGATGTTCGATTCGAACAAACGAGGTACGTCCCAAAAAGTAACGGCCGATTTCCATCCTGAAAAGTCGTGTTTCGTTCAATAAGCGCTCATTGACGGAAAATCCTCGCGTCCAGTGCTGCGTTATCGGGGCAGTCCATCAAGGCGCCACTCCTGTGGAATCCGTCTTTCGCGTTCCAACAGCGCAACTGACCGATATTTTTTTTCTTGTCCGGAGCAGCCCCCGGACGGCGATAAGGTAGGCGCCAGGCGCACGCTACCCCCGCCATCGGCGCCAAGGCGGCCATGCTCCCGGCGCACGTATAACGCGACGAGTTGGGACGGATGTTAATGCGAGTTTGGTGTTTGTCGGAGAGGATAAAATCGGCAGGTCACGCTGGACTCGGAAGAGCCGAACCCCGTCCTCGCGAGGATTTACGATCGCAGGTATGTCTTATTAAGGCTTTTCCGAGCCGAAGACACGACTTTCACTTTGTACCGCTAGGGCGGAAGGTTGCTCGGGCTCGTTCGAACAAGGGTGGCTTATTAATTAGATAATTATGAGCTTGCGTTAAGGTGTTTTAACTTTTTTGAAATATAATCAGAAAATGTTAGTATTACAGTAAAACAATGGAATGTTTTTGAATGCAAATAAATTTCTAGCTCGCTGTTTTTAGTTTAAATTTTTTGATGAATACATAATCATTATTATACCGCAATAATTCTTGTTGTTTGTGACGAATAACATCTATCTATGGTTCATTTCATGAATGAATTAAAAAAAAATAATTTTTTAAAGAGAAACCTTTAAAGGTATATACATCCCAATAAGAAACAATCCATCTCTTCGAAATTCCTCAAGCAACTCGATTTCACTCTTTACTAACCGCGCGGGGCTCAAAGGTACCGGGGTTTCCCTTCGCCGTCGGATCTTCAGCTGTGGCAGAATTTATGCCGCCTTAGCGCCGGTGGCGCCAGCGCTCGCCGACCGCCGCGGGCAATAACTCGCATTGTGTATGCAGCGGCGAGGCGTACGAGAAGGAATTTAACCTGGCGGTCCGCGGGTCACCTCCACCTCGTCGCTCGCATTCGAGAAGGGAGGGAAGGGGAGAACACCGGCCCACGGCACCGCACCGGCGTTCCTCGCCCTTGTACCGACGTCGCTCAAAGCCGTTTCCGCTCCGCGAGTCGTATGGATGCAACTCGATTATCGCTAATTCAATCGGCTGATGCTAGGATGACTTTCAGGAGGAAGTGTCCACATTTTTCCAAGGATTAGAATTCTTGTCCTCCAAGGTTATTTGCTGTTGAAAAGGTTTTTTTTGATGGAAGGAAGCCAATAAACCTTTTTTTGGCAATAAATAACTATTCTTCTAATGCGAATGTGATGTCACAGATAGAACTTTTCAATAAAACTGGCAAGGACATACAATTATAAGCACTTTTCCAGCAAAGATTGCTAAGATAACCTGTAACCAAATAAAAAAAGTCGCAACTTCTTTTTGAAGAGTGGGTAAGAAGAAGAAGAAACTTTATCCAAGAGTCACGATTAATATAGTGTCAAAACAATACTTCTCACACGATACATAAGAATAACAGACAAGATATCATAAAGCATCAGTTGCAGTGATGAGAAAAAAGGGGTGCGAGAGTGTCGAAACAGCACGTACACGTGGCTATAAATCAAATCGGCCAGTTCTGACTTGTCTTACACAGAGGCGAAGTATCCTCTGGATTATAACTAGAGGGGAGCAAGATAGAGTAAAGAATAATATTCACACATATTCTTACTTTTCTCTTCATTTTTTTCATCAAGCGATAAATCGATAAATATTATTAACGTACAATACGGTAATAGTAGTTTGTGAATATACTTTACTTTAAACGCATTAAAAATTGTAACGATACGAAAAATTACGTCACAAAATTCAACGATGCCTGTCACTTTACGCTCCCCCTATAAGAGTAGAAAGAAGGGTCCACGGTCTGGATGCTTGGCGTGTCAAATTGCGAATCCCTTTAATTCGTTCCTTGCGACAAATTATGACTGCGCCGGACGCGGCACATAAATTATAGGCTCCGTTCGCTCACGCGCCACTCGTTAAGAGCATTAACGAAGTCATGATTTTGAAGAGAAAGGATGGGATTAAAGGCTCTCTTTTAAAACAGCCTGCGCGCTTATCGGTACTGTTCACACCAACGTCATCTTGTTAGCGTCTGTTGGGTATTTTCATCTCATTATTGTGCAGTTTAAAAATCTTTTATTATTTATACAGAGACAATAGTAATATTTATAAAATATTTAGTCTTTATTCCGTAATGAATTATTTCGTTTTGTGCTTGACTTGTTTCGTTTTGTTACTTCCAATTTTTTGACCAGATGAAGATGGAAAAAGAAACATTCAAAAATAATGCACATTACCTTCTACAGTGATTAATTGTGAAAAAGCAAACCCTCGCATAATTCTTTTGTCACTGTTTCCTTGAATATGATTCGCCGATTCACCATTAACGTATCCAATTGCGTTACGCCGAAAAAAAACACACCACGTGTCGACGCAAGATTCCTCCATACTTGTTCGACAAAAAAGGTCGAACGTGCGTCGCAGGAAACAGGAAACACAATTGCGAAACCGGCAAATTTCTCGCGAGCCCGCGATCAATGAATGTCTTGGAGGCAGGCGCTGAAGTGCCGCGACTGCAAAATCGTAACCTCCGCTCAGGTGGCTTGAATGAGCGAGAAGTTATGAATGGGCTTTGTGTAACACGATGATTGCAAAATGACTACGGATCATGTACTCGATTTCATTCAGTCTAGTAGTTGTGGCCGTCGCTTCGATTTTCTTTCTTCTAAATCGAGTATATCTTTTTTTTGCTTATTTATGCTCAAGCTGTTTGTTGGTTTACTATTTCTCGGTGTCAAGTGATATGCCGATGCTAATGTAATTATCTTTATTTCATCATCCTCAATGAAAAAATTACTTTTCATTTTTAACTAACGAAGAAAGGCACATGTCAGTTTTTTGATCGCAGCTAGCTGACTTTTAATATTGCGCGTTTTGGTCATCTGGTTGATTTTATTTCACATTTAATAAATAAATGTAAAAGTCTCATGCTTATTTAATAAAAATAAGTTGCACAAGAAATTTCATTGTAATTAACGTTATTATCTTGACATTACAGTCAATTAGTAAATGAAAATTCTGAAATCTTTGAATGTTTTATGAATACTATTGATTTTTGAGTTATAAATGCGCGCAGTTATATATGTAACAATGTTTAGTGTTCCAGGAAGT
This sequence comes from Eurytoma adleriae, assembly GCA_900480045.1. NCBI lineage: Eukaryota > Metazoa > Arthropoda > Insecta > Hymenoptera > Eurytomidae > Eurytoma > Eurytoma adleriae. Next base: position 23,400 of record UXGC01000392.1, read on the forward strand.
TCTTCATCGGGATAGTAGAAATTAGAGATATTGGATAAAAGTAAATTAAATATAACGTGTGAAATATTTAATTGACACTTGTGCATACTCTATGTTAATAACTCCTGACAGTTCCAATTTTATACTAATGCATGTAGAAACGTTTTTACTGTGTGATATTTGCTCACTTTATCAGTAATAAAAGATATGAAAATTAAAATTCTTCTATTCCATTTGGGTATTACTTTTAAAAAGTACAAAATTAACTTATGTAACACGAATTCTCCAGATAAAAGAAATTAAAATATTCACATTCTTCAATCATCCGTTAAACTCATATCTAATATAATTCGTTGTTTTTAAAAACCCAAAAATGTCCAACTTAATAATAAATAAAAGAAATACTATCCATCGTGCTAACTGTGAAAAATAGTGGGTGATGTATACACGATCGCCGAAATCAAAACACACAGTCACACGGATCAACGAGAGGGTGTCGAGGGAAACAGTGAGCGTGACGCATCGATTAAAGAAAATGGTGGTCTGTAGCAAACCGTCGGCGTGCACGCGGAACCGTGTGCGTAACGAACGCGTTCGTCAAACAAGACTCGGAGACACGTGCCGAAAATGAATGGATCCGCACGCGTGTGAGCACCGCGACGATACTGAGAGTTGCTCGCAGGGGCATCATTGTGCACTTTTCAAACTTCTATATCTAATCGACGTTACAAATAAATGAAAGAAAGAATAAAAAGTTTTGCTTTTGAAAGAATAATTGCGATAAAAAGGATGAGATGGTAAATAAATTACATGTAGCAATATAGTTGTACATTGTACAAAATTTATGAAGAAACGTAGTGTAAATTAAATATTAATGAAGCAGTGTGTTAAATTGAATATGAGCTGTAGACAGCATTTATTTAAAAATCTAAAATAGCTTGTTGTAAATGTACAGAATAATGGAAGCGAAAAATTCTAAAAATAAATTATAGAATTATGGAGTGCATGAAAGAATTATTCTTGGTTTAAAAAATGTATCGTCTGTTTAACTACAATTTTCGTATTTTATTTACATTATTAAATATTTCTCTATCAGGTAAAAAAAGTGATAGAAAGATAATTAAATAAATTAATAATAAAGTAACAGTATTTAAAAATAGTCTTATAAATCAGTCAAACACAGTCCTTGCAGATGTTTTTTCATGCCCAAAATAATTTTATTTGTTAATAGCAAAAATTAATTCTTACAAATTTATCCACGATTCTAAATAATTAATTGCAATAACGAACTAAAAGAAATTATCTTTTACACTTTTTCCAAGATAATGAGAAAGGCATCATAAGTTTGAAACAAAGATGAGAGCCTCGATAAAAGCTTGGCGTTTTCTTGGCGAACGAGCGGGGACGATCAGACTTCCGGCGCTCGTCCCGCTAGCGAGGATTCCTGCACGGTTTATGGTTACGACAACTACCGGCGTTATGATTATTCACGGGGACACTGTGTTTTATCGTCGCACAGCAGCAGCAGCAGCCGCGGGGTCAATTTCGCGCGATTATAATCGGGTTGTAGAGGTGCGTACGGGGATTAGTTAGCACGCGATGCAAATGGTTTACGAGTTCGTTACGACCGTTGCAGCACAAGTGACACAGCTCATCCTTACGATCGTCCGCCTGCTCCCCCCCACCATCCCACCCCCTAAGTGCTCGCGCGCCCCACGAAATTGCCGCTCGTTTTGATCGCCCGGAACTTAGATAATTCATCGGTTATGCACTTTTCATGGGACGTTTTGTCTTTTTGAGGTTTGATGGAAGCTGCAGGTGTACCGGTTGACTCTGAAAGAGACGTGGACCGTTCGGTGAATGATGTCGGAATAGTCGGATGCGCACTGGGCGTCGATAAGTTTTTATGCCTTTGCGGAAATTCAAATTTGTCGTGTGAATGATAGGTATATACTTTGAAATTATTAATTGTTTTACTATTAAATTAAAGCACACTTTAAAATTTTTCGTAATATCTGCGGTATATCTCTTTTTTAAGTGAAATTTTATGATTCTTTTATTAAATTTTATATGGTAAAAGAAAATACTACTTTCTTGTGAAAATACCATACGATTCAATGGAAAAATTTTATAAAGTCTATCAGAATATTTCAAAGACGCATGCATATACCATCTGAAGAATGCATAAATTAAATTTTTCATACGTTCAGCGCTATAAAAGCTACTAAGCCTTTGGAAATATCGCACCCGCGCGGACAAAGAAATTAAACACAGCCGAAATACCGGCGTATATTCGCGCTAGACCTGAAACGTTTCCAATATTAAAGAGAAGAATCGGCGTCGCGTCTCATACGCGACGTGTCCGTATAGAGGCAGAGAAGGAGGAGAGAGTCGGGTATGCCGCGGGAGCGCACGGCACGGCCGCAATGCGACCAACTGACTTATGCGGATTATCGGCGATATCTCATATCGCGCCTGACGCCGGACATCGTCGATATGCGACGAATGACCGACCTCGGCACGCCGACCGATATGATCGCCGTAGCCCTCCGCCGCCAATATTGCCACCCACGCGCCATCCCTTTTTCCCTCCCTTAGCTCGGCGTGTCTGCGGTGGTCGCGCGGTCGGCCCTCCTAGTATTGCGCGCCACGGAGAAAAACGGGCGAATTCCGAAAATTAGCGGGGTGCACGGGGGCTCCCTGGTCGAAATGAAATATTGCGCGGAGGGTCGGTGCTCGGGTATACGGAGGTACTGATTTTTTTTTTTAGGAGGGCGGCAAAATTGATTATTGATTGAGCTTATTGCGGTTTGCCGGTTCGTTCACGCTGTGGTTCATTATTTGGGAAATTTGTGAATTTAATTATGTATTTGATATTATTTTCTTTATTGCCTTTTATTTAATATGAGAAGGGATTTTTTAGAATTTTATTTTATTAGTTTTTTATACTTTTGTACTATGCATTCGTACAAAAATATATTTACTATTCCCATCAAACATTGCTGTTTGAACGGTAAAACCGAAATCTTCGTAAAATGTTATATTTTATTTTTGATAAAAATTTTACGTACGGTAAAAAAATTGTGGTGCTTTTGTTTCTTCAGGCTTTGAGTTCAAAAAATTTTATCTATGAATTTTCACGAGAATAGAATGCTTCAAACTTCAATCTGGATTTTAGAATAATCATGTACAGCTCGGCATTATTGAACTTTAGAATTTCAAATTCCAGAATAACCTAGTGCGGCTCTACTCTGTAAATTCATCGCGAGGGCGATCTGAATACGATATTGCGAAATGAAAAATTCTTAACTATCAAAAGTCTTTGTCGGATAGCGATAGAGCAGATCAGACCACATCGAAATTACCCATCATCGAATGAAATTTTTCCTCGAACAACCTCATCGGGCAACGAATCTAATGCTCCGCGAAAACGACGGACGGCGAAGATGCACTTCGGCGTATCGACGAAGTACCGCTCGCTGTGTATATTCAGCCTCTCAACCACCGATGACTATACAGGTATAACCTGCAGCAACGCCATGCCCGCGCTTTTTCCGTGTGTAATCAACGGAAGAAAAATAAAAGAAGCCAACTCCCAAGCCGCGTATCGCAAATCGATTTTTCCTCGCGCCAACGGGGGTGGAGGAGAAGGGGGTGGGGGAGTGATTCACTCGCGGTCGTTTTAATTCTTCTCGTTTCTCGTCGCTCCTCCCGCCGTTCCTCCGCAATTGGCCGCAAAGCGCGGGGGCACAATAAACGCGAGCGCGCGAGAACAGCCCGAGGGGAAGCTTCCGATGTCGGTGTCTCGCGTTGGCTTACTTTGCACTTTTGTCGATTTTGTCTCATTTCTCGGGTCGTGTGTTACCTGGGGTTATTCATTCCATGTAATCGCAAACCACTTTTAAGTAAGTGACTTTATGTGAGCCTTGCGCATCAATGGGACATCAATTCATAATTTGGTTATCAAGCGGATTTATCCAAATAATTAAAAATGCCAAATCATGAATCTTAAATAAAAAAAAAACCACGATTAACTAAAAAGAATACACCGAGTAATAATAAAAAACTTAAATTATCAAAACAGGTATAGGAATAAAATAAGTTATCTAATAGAAAAGTCAACCTACTCTCTCCCTGCACTTACAACTATCACGGATCGAAACAGAGCAGAAAAGCTGACCCTGACAGAATGAGGAACGGCGAAAACTGTGGCCCTATCTCCACGCGGAACGGTATTATCGCTAGCTGTCCGCGCCTATTTGTCTCCTTTCCGCGGGTCAACGTCGTCGTGCGTACCCCTCCCCTAATATCCTCCTTCCTCGGCGGATTCTCCGCGGGCGAAATTAATAGCTGGCTAAGTGGCGGTTAATATATTGCCTCGTAAATATCTCGACGCGCCGACGAGCCTCGTGCTTATTCGTCTTCCCATTTTGCCGACGTGGATCCGACGGAAATTCCATTTTTCGGATTTCATTACTCTATTCGCTCATAAACTCTCGCATTGGCTTTGTTTATCAACCAATTTCTTTCCGTGTAATGTTAATTGTAGTTATTCACTATTTTGTTATAAGTATCTAATCAATGTGTAGAAAATAAGGTTTACATAACGCTGCCTTATGGTAGGTCGTGATGTGTTTTCTGATAAGATGATAGAAAAAAAGTTAAAAATAATGACTATTGGTGATAAAGCTGTGAGTCATTAAAGACTTAGAGTGGCTGAGTTTTTCATTTTTTGATTTTTACATTCATGTAGGTTTTACCAGTAAATGTTTTCCGAATGTAGAATTTGGTCTTGGCAATGTAGCACGAGGCAATATACCGAGGTCTACTGTTTTATGAATTTTTTAGAAGGGATTTATTAATTTCTCTGAATCTTTATTATCTTATGACTAAAGATACTTATAACAAAAAGAAATATTCTTTGAATTTGTTCAATTTAAATCAACAATTCTCAGTCCTTGCAAGATACCCGAAACCACAAACACAGCGAATATAAAGCCGCACTAAGTCATAATAAGCCGAAAATTTCTTCCCGGCGCAGTCCATAAATTAGAGGCAGAGTCGTCGCGGTGGTTTGCGCCCACCTCGTCAGTAGAAAAAGAGGGACCCCAGCGGTGGTAGAGCAAAGGAGCGTAAAAAAAGGAAGGAAAAGCACGGAACAAGGAGAAGACGCACTTAAACAATGCCAGAAGCATCCGCACTCTAATCCCACGCGAAAAATAAAGGAGAGGGCCGCCAGCCGCGGCAACGCCGGCGGTGCTCCCTTAAAGTATTGTCTCCGGGTCCTCCTCCTCCTTTGCGCCGCCGGTGGGTCCCCTTGGATCTCCGCTCGTGCACTAACTCACCCGTTCCCACCCCAACTCGCGTGAGAATAATTCCAAAAATTAGATCGGCTAGCCATACGTTAAACCCTTTTCTCTCCGCCACACGCGCGTTCACAATGTACACAACCACACACGTGCGCACACACATTTGCCACTCGCTTGCTGAGCTTGCGCTGGATGCTTCTGATAATTCCGTGCGCAGAGGTTGGCACGCTTGGTAGAGGATAATTTTTTTTTTTATTCGCTTTATTAATTAATTATATCGGCGCTCCGAAGTTTGACCCTTGTCACTAGCAGTCGAACTTGTTTGTGAGGGAAATTGTTTGGGGTTGTAAATTATGAAAAGTTTTAATAAGGGACGTTTATTAAAATTTTGATTTTTTTATTTTATTGAATATTAAATAATTTTTAATTTATTAAAGAAATAATTTTGTTGGAACTTGTGATTAATTGTTATCGTCTGTTTTTTGTTTCAGATTGTTCGTCATAATTGGGTGAGTAATTTTATTATTAATTATATTTAATATTACTACCTGTAATTGAATCTGCATATTAAAAATAGTCCATGGTTACCCTGAAAACAATAATTTTTGTTTTAATCCGTCCTTCGAATAGATTTGAGATACTAAAGTAGCCTAAAAAACAATAGTGAATCGAAAAGCTCCTTTTGCCGAACAGAAAATAGAACTGCTTTAATTATCGCATTGGACTCGCTGGAGTGGGGCTAGCTCGGCATTTTAATTGCGCGCACGACAGAGTAAGAGTGAGCGTTGTTAGGAAGGAAAGCCGCAGCGAAGGAGATAGGAGCGCACCACCGGCATTGATACACGGCGAACGACCTCCACCTCCTTTTGCTCCACGGAGAGCGGTCGTACCTCCTCTTGCCTACCACCCTGTTGCTCCGATTGGCAGCGCTCACGGAACAACGAGAGGGAGGAATTGCTTGGGTGTGCCGCAAGAAACAGACTATAGAAGAATGCAGAGTACACTGGACAGCTCGGAAGGTTCCCGGTGGAATGTTGATCTTTTTTTTTTATCATGTGATAGGTTTAAATTTTTCGTCGATTAATATACATTGCAGATTAATCCACGGTTGCTTTATAAATCAGTTTAAATTTTGAAGTAATAATTCATTGAGGGTATTAATTATTTAGACAGTGTCACTTACGATTAAGTTTGTATCATATTTATGATTCAAACATACCTAAAAGAAGTTACCGAACACGAGCAACATATTCCACGTGAGGGGAGGTCGAAAAAAGCGCGTCTTGTCAGGACAGCCGCTATCACAAAGCAGCGCGATAACGCGGCAAATACGATGCGCGTATGCCTCCTTGTCTCGCCCCACCCAAGCGAAACAGCCGAGGTGCCGACTAACGACGACGGAAAGCGTGCGAAGCGGGAGCCAGAAAAAAGGAAGAGGAGGCGCGGCGCGTCCTTCTCTCCCGCATAATACGAGAGAAAACGGCTCGGCGTATTTCAGCCAGGTTATCATCGCCAGATCTACAGGGCCGGGGACAGCGCCTCTCGCGAGCGCGAAATTATTTATTAGCACTGGGCACACCTCCCACCCGCGCAGCCTCCTTCGTTAAGCCCCCTCCCCCAACCCCCTCCCTCCCCGTCGGAGCCGCTTTTCTGTCTTCCCCAGCACGGAGCCGAAAAATAGGAGAGCCGCGTTCTTCGACCACGAAAGGGTTCTTCAGTTGGACCCGTAAAAAAGATTAATGTCATCGCGAGCGTGCGAGCTGGAGAAAGGTTAGAACGCGGTCGGCCACGGGTGTATGCTCGTCGAGGATCGGACGGATTTAGAAACGAATGTTCCGCGAGGTCGCAGCCTCTTCTGCAAGTCGCCTTCGAAATTAGATTGCGTAATTTAGGATCCCGAAAGAAATGAGCCGCGAGTGGTTGTGACTTTGTTTCAGAATCTAGCTGCTTTTATTTTATTTAGTAATTAAATTACTAGTTCATCTATTCTTTCACCTTCGTTATACTCGGTCGATCCAACATTGTTCTGCACTGTTTAGAATATTTAATGAACATCAATTTAAGTTTATATATCTGTATTGGCGTCTAGATCAATAATCATAGGATTATAGAGCGAAATAGATTCAGTTTTTTTTCGACATCGGTATTACCTGTATTTTCATTTCAAAAATCATTTCAGTCTAGTTAGAACGAAGGTATTTTTTTTCAAAACTAATTTTCTAAGAGAATTTCATTAGCAAATATCCTTTGTAATTGAAAAAATATTCATGATCGATACGAATTACTAAATCTATTATAACAGACGTAATATTATAATGAGCTTGACAGGCTCTCAAAAAATATGTAGAGTCACGCAGATAAAAATCACAGGCCACCCGTTGTTTACTCACGCCCATTAAAGCAATACCGCATTACACGTCGGGGAAGCTGTAAAAATCATCGGCGAGTCGCAGCGAGAGCCGGCTCTTGAAATTCATAGCCGTGCAAGATCTGGCCAATGCACCCATCCGGCTGAGCTCGCTAATCCCTGCGGGAACGAATTAGCGGGCGACGAAGATCCTTTTAAAATTTCGCCCGGGAAAAATATTTGTCGGGCGTGTCCGGCATTGTGTATAAACAGATCGTGACAGTGTTTTCGAATCGTGACGAGGGAAACGCTGAATTCCACCACGAGGAGAAAAGAGGGAAGGTGGGAGGGATGAACTTTTTCCGTGCACCAGCATTACAGGCTGAGAAAGCAGCATCGGGCACCGCTAATCGATCATCGAACCAGTCAACGGCGTTGTACACGCCGCGATCGATGAATGTAATGATAGGGAATACCTTTTTTTCAACTGAGATTTACAGTAGACTATTGCTTCTTAAAAATACTGAATTTGCGTTTAATTAGTTTTTGTGGAGATAAATTTTAATGATCGCTTACGAAATTTAAGTTTATCGTCTTTTGAAAGTAATTGATTAGCTTTGTATTGACTTACGTTGTTTCATACAAAATTTATTTTTGTCAAATTTTTGTATTATTTTTATACCGTCCTTGCGGTTTTTTCTATTCATGAATGTATAATTAAAATAAAAAAGATATGCGCGGTAACTAGAGTGACAATCCCAGATTAAATTAAAAATTTCCGCTTTCACTATGAATCCCTGATACGTTGTAAAAAATTTCTTTGATCTAAAAAATTCTCGTTCTCGAAACCTCAAATCTTTACTCCTTAATTAACGTGAAATCTCATATCCGGTCAAACACTCAGTCGCACGAGACCATTCGTCCGTCTCTCGTCTCTCGATTCCTCGCACATAACCCCCCAATGCGCGTCTCGCATCCCCCGCATATTCTCCCCATTCCCGGGGTTTCGGTCGCATTAATTATCGCTAAAAGTCTTTTTCGCACACTTCCACTCGACGGGCGGCCGCCTTTCTCTACCCCGGCGACGTCGGCTCGTCAAGAAGTTGGCTAATTCAATGAAAATGCCGCAGCCAGCGAGTGTATTCGCTGGGAGTCGAGAGGCTCGCTCGACTGGCGCAGTTTGCCGTTGCAGATGTCGCCGGCTCGTACGAGTTTATACGAAGCGCTTCTCCTCCCTCCCCACCTCGTCGGTCGTCGCTGTCGTCTTCGAACTCTCGCTCTCGTCCTTCTTCCTCCGTCTTGCCTACTTCGCTCCTTCGGCCTCGCCTCGATGCAATTAAGGGCCCGCACGGACAGTAGTTCGTGGCTGAATTATTCAGCAGATGTCGCGCGAATGACTAGCGGGGAGGAAAGAGTGAGAGAGGGAGAGTGAAAGAGAAAGAGAGAAAGTGAGTCGCTGGAGGGTGAACAATTTCGCTCGGATTTGTAACACCAGCGCTGCGAACTTCTGGGCGATAAGTTGCTTTACTGAACCATTCGACGCATGCTCATTGCTCACCTGAGTGTAATACAAATTATAAAAGTGTCCATTGCATCCTTATAGTTTGAATTTTCAGAAAAAATAACATAGGTTTGCAAAAAAAAAAAGTTTCTGCATATTGATTCTAACCCTTATATCTCCGTTTTTCGATGCGTTGAATCCGAATCCGAGATCTGTTAACCTCTATCACGTCAGGTTGAAAGTCATTTGAAGGTCAAATGGGGAAAAACAGTCATTAAATAAACCTGAAGATTCATATACACGGGTTTTTGGACTCGCTGCATCCGAATACGAGATCTGTTAACCTCTGTCACATTAGGTTCAAGGTCATTTGAAGGTCAAATGGGGAAACAATTATTAAATAAACCTGAATATTCATATACATGGGTTTCTGGACTCGCTGAATCCGAATCCGACCTCTGTTAACCTTCGTCACATCAGATTGAAGGTTATTTTAAGGTCAAATGGGGAAACAGTTATTAAATAAACCTGAAAATTCATAAACACGAGTTTTTGGACTCGCTAAGTATGAATCCGAGATTTATTAATCTTAATCACGTGAGATTCAAGGTGAAAGGTCAAATGGAGAAAGATTTATCGGATAACCTAAACTTTCGCATACTTATAACTTTTGGTGTCGCTGAATCTGAATATGGGGATCCCTTGACTTTTCAATCATCTTTCTTCATCTGGAGGTTATTCCAGGGTCATCTCAAGGACAAATGAAAAAAAAACTGTAAAAGGTTCTCGCGACTAAAATTCGTTAAATCGTAATAAGTAGACTCTTTTTTATGAAAATTGTTACTCGGGGGTTTGTGGGGTGGCTGATAACACACAACAAAAGTTTAACATTTCTTATCAACAACACGAATAACTTGCAAAAAATGAAGCAATGTAGGTAGATTTTTTTGTCACTTAGCTATTGTGCAGCACCCTCTTTACTAATCAATAAAGGAGGCACTATGATAAATCGCTGAACCTATGCAGAATAGAGGCGAGGGGTGGACGGCGAAAAAGTCCTAATGAAAAATGACGTAGGAAATTAAAGACGGTGAAGCAGTGGTTGTAGAGCGAGGAACGAAGGAAGAGATAGAAGGAGTAACTTAGGTGTGATATCTGCGGTGGAGTAGCCGCGCGTCGTGCTCGAGATTCCGTTGCTAGCGGTTGGAATCTTAACGAGTCTTCTATTTCTGGATTCGCTTGAGTCCAAACTTATAACCCGAGAAGGCATTTTTACATTAATCGCTCCGGCATTATTCATTTGTGAATTAGAGCGCCTCTCGCGCACTATCACTTTTATGGAGGATCGCCTCTCGATTAGCTTCATCGAGCTGAGCGGATTAAGGAGAGCAACGGATTATGTTGGAATTTAATGCATTTTAATAAAGTCGTGCGGAGGCACCGCGGAGCTATAACATTTTTCAGCCAGGATTCGTAATGTGTTTTCGCAGTTATTGGATGTCGAATGCGCTCGTTACTCGCTAATCACATTTTCCAATCTTAATTTATGCAAATTATTGTTGCTACTAGCTAGATATTACGTAGTTTTCGGTTTATAAACAAGTAGTTTTATTCAACCTATCAGTACATTTATCTTTAGTATTAGTGAAGCGTGTTTAACCGGGAATGCAGAAATTAATAAATTTCAACTAGTACAGATATCAGAAATCTTTATACTTCGACGAAAGCAAATCTTTTTAAAAGACTTCCGCATCTTTTTCGATCTACAAGTTTCGTACCAAGTAAATTCAACATATATTAATCAGCAGATGCCAGAAAAAAAGGAGCGAAGGCGTACAGGTACTTTTCAGCGCAAGCGAAAACAAAATCACAAAGTAAAAAGTCTCATTTGCAAGGTGTCGGGCATTAGTAGATCAGCGTCGGCAGCACTCGAGCTCGCCCCTAATGCGCATACATTTCGCATTCGCGTCACTTACGCCTCGTTGCCATCCTCCGAGGCACTTTCCTGGACGCTTGCGCGTTGGTACATGCGAGTCCGACAACTTGCCGCCACTTAAGCGCGCATTTACATTTTTCGAGCTACCGTTACGCATGCCGCGACCGCGGGCGAGGCGTCGCGGATTTAACCGGCGGAAATTGAGCAGAGGAAAAAGCCGTCGATCTAACGTGATCTCCCTGCTGATTTCACGCCGTTCACGCGAACGCAGCCGATCAACGTTAATTAACCTGAAATATCCTTAGATAACTATTTTTTTAGCCGTTACTTCGCGATACGTCTAGTTAGGACGGATGTTTGAGCTTCGAGATACGTCGGCTTTAAACAAAATAAATTAAAAAGTGTTGATTGGAAATGTGTAACAGCATAGAAGCGTACGATCATTTTTTTGTTGTGGGGTACCATTTTGGTCTTGTAACGAACCAATAACTAGTCAGTTTGTGACTAATACTAATATTTCATTTATGGGTGCTATCTACTTGGATAATTCGCGATCAAACCGATTTACCTGTCAGTGAAGTTCAATTGAAATTTCGCGACATTTTTTTCCTTATTCAATATTATTTTCGCATAATTTAATTGCAGTATATCATAGAAAGAAGATATGACTAACATATTTTTTAATAAAAATAATGGCTAGAACAACCATAGTTTTATTTGTAAGGGTGAGAAAGTATATATAGAAATCGCGCTGAATTGAGTGGCGCCAAAACTTAAGAAGATTCAAATTTACACGTGTAATTCAGTATCTTAAGATCCTTTGAGTCGTCTCGGGTTTACGGATTCGACGAAAAGACCTTGGAGTCGGCATTATACCCAGTCAGCGTGTGCGGTTTTAGCTTCGCTTTAAGAGGAAACAAAAAAATGATATCTTCATAATGAACACGAAATTTGCATCCAACACGCCCATTACACTTTGCTTTTATTCATCGCGGAAAGCAACAATGAAATTTGACCGCGATAAATCATACCGCGGTATTAACATAAGCGTATGCAAAAGAGAGCGCGCTCTTCAAAATGTTGAATAAAAAGAAAATAGATCTTAAAAGAGCTTACCCTATCGCTCGGCAGTGATCGCTTTAAAAAGCGCTAATGAACGCGGATAAGAGGTGAATTTTTCAGTCTAATTTGGAGTATCAGTTATAACAAACAATTATAGCGCTCGTTAGGCGGCGTTATCGCGATTGTATAATTTACGACAAAACTGCGGCGCGACGACTGGATCGCGATGTAACGGCCGGCGGGCACACGCGGCGCGATCAATCCGGCCGGGCGTGCATTGTATGCGCGAAGGGGAAAACAATTAACCCTAATAACAGCGTTAAAGCGTCACGGCTGCCGCGAGCGTTGCAATCAAATTTCTTTCCATTGTTCCGAACACTGCAACCGCGTTCCACAAAAATTTCGCGGGAAAAGTGGTACGCAACTCATGCTAATATTACAAAACAGTATTTTCAAAAACTGACTGAAAATTTTACGAAGTCCTATTCACGCGTAAAAGTTCATAAAGTAACATATTTGTGGCAATCATCGAGATAGGATACAACAAAAATAATAATCACGGTTTTAACAAGATCGTGCTGAGATAAATAATATAAAAAACAGTTCGTGTAAATTTTTCGATAAGATTTTAATCGCAACAGTATACTAGTATCATAAAGCGGCTAATCTACGTTCATGACGCGAAGATTTTTATTTCATGCAGTACATTAAAATTGCAATATATAATTTCGTAATGATCTACGTTACTTATTTGTGATAATAAAGTAAATTGCCAATAACATCTAGCTGTAGTTTAGCGATTGCAACGAGCATGGAAAAACTCAAAGTAGTTCGACTGTTGTAAAAAGCAATGCGATTTCCTCAATCACGTTGCTTTTACTCGTGTATTCATTTTTCATTATGCTCACACACGCTCTAATTAACGAAGAAGCTCATATCGGCACAAATTCACTTATCCAACAGCTTTGTAAATCACCAACCGGCCAATCCCGCCTCGCTGTGGCGCGTACGCGTATAAGCCGTTTCCCGATGCATCGGCCCGGTATATATTTCGTGCTAATTGTCAGTGGGTGCTATCGTCGATCTCATTATACACATACCTCGTGCGTGTAGCACCTCTATCCCCCCACCCCTCTGTCCTTCGAGGAGATATCTTCGACTGTTCAGGGAGGCAGTCGTGTCCGTGCTCGAGAGAGGAGAGAAAATGCTGCAGCGTCTGAGAGTGTGAAACGCGTTTGTCGTGACATGAGGAGGCACGAATGTGATCGAGAGAGAAGTAAGCGAAAGGATCATTGAGAAAGCTTAATTGTAATGGCAATTGGCTAATAAGTACGGTCGACGATTAATTGAGCTTACGCGAATTTGAGTTATGCCCTTTTGCTAATTAGTACATCGTGAAAAATAGTAGAACAATTAGAATAATTTTATGCAATTGCAGCATCCTCTATTTGAGGATATTCTAAGTGCAATCTTTATTTTTTTATTAACCACTGCTGCAAATCATATAAATGAATATTGACATCTTGTGTAAAGATGGATGATTGTACATGGACGGGAACAGTAGCAGTCGGAGCAACAATCTTTTCAAAATGAGTGAATCGATTTTACTGAACACTGAGTGTAACAGGGTCTCTTCCTAAATGTCTCTTGGTCCTACTCCTAAGCTATCGTTTGTCACTTGAAAAATGAAGACCACAGCATCGCAGGATGAGGAACTGGTCAAGAGGTGTTACAAAGCCCGCGCCTCGCTACTCTGGCATCACTCGCACACGTAGAAATGAGGAACAAGAAAAGCCAGCGGCCGGGTAGAGGTAGCGCGCGCACGTGCACACGCGCGAACGATCCAGCCGAGCGAGAATCGAGAGATAAAGGAGGCGAAGTTGTTGGTCTCACACTCCGGCTGCTGATGTCAGAGCGGAGGCCTGTGTTCGATCTGCTATCGCGAATTTTAATGATGGTGCAAATGTCGCCGCGGAGGACCGGCGCTATATTATCTCGCGTCGGCGGGGCGTGCGGCGGGGCCGGATGCCAGGGGGGAGAGTCCCGCCGGCGGCCGCCCACGCGTACGCGTGAGAGCGATGCGCGCGCCCTCGTCGATCAACGTCGCGCGATCGCCTGGCCCCGATTCCCTTCCTTCGCGCTCTTTGATATATTGGCCTTTGACGCGACTTCGTGGCCATCTCGCGCGCGCGGATACGCCGAGCGGGCGATCGAGTGGCTCCCGCGGGCCTGACCTTGTTCCCGCGTTGACAAATATTCCAAGCTGGCCGCGGAGGTAGCCGGGGCTTTCGATCGCGTCGCGCGGCTTACATCAAAGACCGAGATCGCTTATCTCGCCGTTGTAAGACAGCGCGCGAGGTGAAATTCCAAAAAACGCATTGGTGAGTACAGGTAGAGACGTCGATGATTTTGTTTTTGCGGGTCGCTGTTACAAACCTTTACTTTCGAAGGCTTGCGCAAAATTTTGCAATTCTGAAGTCAATTTCTCCGGGTGTGCGCGGTTTACATTTCACGGTATCTTATCATTTACCTGCTGATTTAATGTGTTTCAAATATCGATTAAAATAATTGATAATTTACTAATCTTATTGTGAAACATGTTAGAAATACTCTGATAGAATCATTTGAGTTTAATGCAGGAGTTTTTCGTTTAGCTCAAAAGAAATATTCGTTTTAAGTTTTAAGAAATATTCGTTTAAAATTAAGAATATGTTCAATGATAGCTTCTTGAACATTTTCTTCTTTATAGATAAATATTTCTTAAATACAAAAAATCGTAGTATTTTGTTACTTTAAAAATTATTTTAATGAGATAAAAATGAACATTCATCGACGCACTACTTGTAAGCGTCCCATAACACCGTTGTCATCCACTCACTCGGAATTCACAGTATACTTTTTTCAAAATTCCAGCATAAACTATAGATACGTTGACCATTTAAATTAGTTAAATTCCAAAGCAGCTATGTGATTCGGAAGAAGTCTCCACTTAATCGATCATCAAAGGTGAAACTTGTCGGCGATTAAGCCCCCGCCGTGGTAGAGGAGAGAGCGCTAGTCGTAGGATACTTAAAGTAGCACCTCTCGCTGGAAAAAGGATCGCGCGGGTCCACAGCCATTATCGTGTCGGGTTACCCCCCGGAATGTGTGTCCGCGCTAGGAGCGTCAGATTTGCTCCTGGCACGACGGAAGCCGCGCGAGTGTCGTTTGAGAGATGAAGGATGAATCGCCGTTTCTTTATCCGACCATCGACGAGGTGGCTCTTCCCTGGCGACAGTAATCGTTGGTTATAAGCCTCTACCGATGGTGTCCGCGCTCACTCATTAGGCTGTGAAATAGCCGCGCATACACGCTGCATACTGTGAGCAATTGAAAGATGACATCGAAGCCTATTGCATTTTTTAAGGACTCCTAGTTATAGCGGGATCTAATGCGTATAAATGACAATCATACCGGGCCGAAGTACCGAAAATATTCTATAAAATAAAAATTATTAACAGTGTTTTCATAGTGGCACATACCCTTGTATGGTTGGTGCTACAAGCCGTGCGAACAATTTTTGTTGGTATTACTTAGGGTACGCTTCGGGCGCTGATGTTTCTCGCGGGCGCGTTCGACGAGCCTCGGCTTTGCCCAATGTTTTCACAAGAGCACTGGATAATGCTTGTCGATATTCGCGCTCTCTAGAGTGTGCTGTTATCATATCCTAGACTCCATGCATAGTCGGTATTATCGGTAACCAACGGCCGACGCCCGCGCACCAACGACTGCCTTATAGTAATTCCGATTCCGTGTTTCCTCTGTCAAACTCCCTTCGAATGCGCCTGGCGACCCTGTCGGCCCCTGGAGATGCCTGGCGATCGTTAACGATGTCTGGTGATCCCTGGTGATCCCTGAGGATCCATGGCAATCCATGGCGATCCTTGGCGATTTCTCGCGATCCCTGACAACCCTTAGCGATCCCTGGCTATTGCTGGCGATCACTGGCGATCACTGGCAATCGCTGGCGATCCATGGATCTCTGGCGATCCTTGGCGATCCCTGGCGATCCCTGGTAATTGCTGGCGATCCCTGGTAATCGCTGGCGATCGCTGGCGTTCCCTGGTAATCGCTGGCGATCCCTGGCGATCACTGGCAATCGCTGGCGATCACTGGAAATCGTTGGGGATCACTGGCAATCGCTGGTGATCACTGGCAATCGCTGGCGATCCCTGGCGATCCCTGGCAATCGCTGGCGATCCCTGGCGATCCCTGGCAATCGCTGGCGATCCCTGGCAATCGCTGGCGATCACTGGAAATCGCTGGCAAACGCGTACCCTAAGTAATACCAGCAAAGTTTTTCTCGCGGCTTGTAGCACGAACCATACAAAGGCATGTGCCACTATGAAAGCACTGTAACATTCTTTCAGAAAAAATAATTTTTTCAAAAGTTTATTTACCTGCCTAATTAACAGTTACAAAGCGGTATTCTTATCTGTGCGTCATAAATAAATCTCCGCTGTACTTTATCCCCGTACAAAAGTGCGAATCGCGAGGTGAAAGATGCATCGGAGGCGCGGCATGTTACCGCGGAAGAGCGATTTCGCCGGCGGGCCGATGACGGCCGCGAGATACGCGGGTGGATCGAGGGCTAAACGCGCGGTAAATAATACACACGCGCGCGCTAACGACCGCGCGTGCGCCGTTGATTAAGCGCGACGAGCGACTGGCTCGTTTATCAGCGACCCACGCGATGCT
This sequence comes from Eurytoma adleriae, assembly GCA_900480045.1. Classification (NCBI taxonomy): domain Eukaryota; kingdom Metazoa; phylum Arthropoda; class Insecta; order Hymenoptera; family Eurytomidae; genus Eurytoma; species Eurytoma adleriae. Next base: position 40,271 of record UXGC01000392.1, read on the forward strand.
CGCGCCTATTTGGCTGATCGTTTTCCGACGCGTTGCGACGCGAATTACCGGGTGACCGGTGAGTCTGTCGCTTGGTGACTTAGCATGTCGACGAGGAACTAAATTGTACTGAATAAATTATCGATTTTTGTCGTTGATGAGTGAGAAATGGGTAATAATTCATTCGTTACGTCTTTTAAGTGGAAATCTTTGTAGCTTATTTAACAAATGTTGAGTTTGAGATTTTGATAACAAAGATTTGAGAAGATAAAAAAAATTCGATGGAATTGTTTATTGTAATGTTAGTGGCGTTTGGTGAATTACGTCACGTGATTAAAAATAAGTTAGAGTAGATTTCAACGATTTTGATTATAAAAAAGTTTTGAGATGGCTTTAAAATAAAACTGCTACAGTAAACCTGTTAGGAAGATTCGTTTTTCGCCTAGTGGCAATTTTTTTCAATATCCGCGTATGATAGAAATAAATAGTGCAAAAATTGTTATATTTGTAACTCAACTTATTACAATGTAATACTACAATAATGAAATTGTTATATAAATTCTTGAGTGCATACAGTGTATGCGAAAGCTTGTGCAAGTACAACTGTCGATGCACCGACAGGGGTCACTCTCCTGTAAGAATCGTTCGCGCAGCCATAAAAAAAGGAATAAGAAGCGCAGCGAGAGGAAGGGCGTACAGTGTTATAAAATCCTTGATGCAGTTCTCTGCGTTTTACTACAGATTGTCTCGGAGGGAGCGAAGTGTTGGATGTAGCGCTTCTTCCAGGGTCCCTCTCGTTTAATCAAGGCCGAATGTTTTACGCGGAGTCATTAAAGTAGAAATGGGCCGTGTTATACACTCGGATGCATAAACCCAAACGGCAATATCGAGGTTTATGCCGGTTTTATTTAAATAAAGCGCCACGTCGCCGCCACCGTTCCTGCACACTCCCTCGCGGAGTCGGCGCTTCTTAACGGCTTTGCAGCTGCTCCACCTTCGCGAAACTGCACCTCCGCGCACTGACAAGCGTGTTACCCTCGATTGCTTTTATTACAGCTGCTAGTAAGCGATATCTTAATTTACCCTTGCAGCAGCTAGAAACTTTTATCTGCTCTTGATTATAGGGTAATTTATAATGGAATGAGATTTTGTACTTTGCATTGAAGACCTAAGGGAACTGTATTGATCTTTCAGAAGTAAGACAATGTACTAGAAAGTACATTCTTTTATCTTTAAAACTTACTATTAGCTACATAACGGTTCTTTTCGCGTTTTGTTAAAAAAAAAGTTGTTGAAAATTTGTAATCATTAAATATATCGATCTTTCAGTAATCATGTAGAAATAAATGTATCTTCCAAAAATAAACTTGAACGGGACAGTCTTCATTCAGGCACGCGTAATCGCAGTAACATTTATTCACGACGACCACATGGCAGCGATACGAGCGTTCGATTAAAAGCTGCAAAAAAAAGCACGCGACAGGAGGCTTCATTCATCGTCGCGGGTGAGTCTTCTAGATGAGTCGAGAGGCAAGGCGCGCGTGAGTGACGCGACACGAGTTTTTCCACGTAAAGATCCGCTCGTCGTATATCGGATGGCGCGTTGCCTCCGGGGCACCACACCGCGTGAATCCCTTCCGCGAACGACCGAACGGGCGAATTCTTCTCTGATCGAGCTATTATCGCCGCCGACATCCGGTCGAGCTCGTCGACTCCGCTATCTCTTATTCGTCAGCAGAGATGATATGGATTCGCATGAATGAGCGGTACTTTGGCGACCGTCAACCCGTTTGCTCATTGATGAGAATGGCGATCGCGACGCAGTCAATATCTTGATTGCAGAAATGATGAAATTGGTCAGAGCTTTATACACTTGTTCCTGTCTAATAAGAATTGGATGATTCATGAAGAATTAAATTTTGGTTGATTCTATTGAAGTATTTATGCAAGATAGGACTGTAAACGCTTTTGTTATAAAATGTAATATAGAGTTAAATTGTTATGGAAGTTTATAAGCAAGGTCGTAAATTTTCTTTGGGCTCCAATAAATTTAAAGTACACTTCAAGCCAGAAAAGTTTTACGTTATGCACGAACTTTAAAATATTTAATCTAAGGTAATACTTTTTATATACAATGAAATTGCAATTGGTTTTAACGCAGCTACTACAATTGAGTAATTCAATTAACGTTTGCAAACATTCCAAATTTAATTTTTAAAGTGCATCCGAAGCTCATGCGTGTAGTAGTCGATGGATGGTTCCCAGTCGTTGATACGACGTCGAATATAAATCTTGCGTCGCGCGTAAAGAGTTGACTGGCAAAAAGGGAACTGGAAGGATCTCTCGCGTGTCGATGCTGCCGTGAGGAAAAAATTTTCTCCCTGCCCATTGTTCTTTTTGCGGGCATGCGTGCCGCGCAGAAAATAAGAAGAAGGGCGGAAACACGATCGGCCTCGCTTTTAATAGCCGCAAAAGACGCGCTGATGGACAAACGCGTAGGCCGCGCGGATCGGCTTTTAACGAGCTGCAGTGGCGTGTGCGCGACTTCCCTAGCCAGGATCTTTTGTTATGTGGCTCATTCGTTAAGTCGTAGGGATCGTCGCCCGTACACCTCGCAAGGAAAATTCCTCGGGTTTATATACGGATGCTACGCTTTTTTTATTAGAGAAATCGAGGGAGAGTTAAGTATGTTGATGATTGTCTTAAAGCAATTTTATAGAAATTATTAATGGCATATTTTTAAAGGGTAAAAAAGAAATTAATCTTTCAGTAGATAAAGTACAAAAAGATGCTCTTTAAAAAAATAATTAAGACGATTCTTGAATAAAATTTATATTTCAAACATCTTTAACGATTTATAAAAACATTTTCTTAGATCTTAAACTAAAGATCATTTTTGGCATAAAAAAATTGAGATGGAAAAAAATTAATATATTTTCTTTAGAATCAAAAGATCCGGCGATGAATGGAAGGAAAAATCTTATTTTACCATACGTTGGGGATTCCTTCACGAAGAGCGCAAAACCGCTACAATTGTCCCTCGCGGAAGAAGGTAAAAAGTCTTGGCTGACGTGCGCGTATACGCGCAGGTTCCACCGTTGCGAGGAAGTGAAGGAGCGTCGGCAGGGATTCCGCCGACCTCGGCGTATATACACCGACGGGCAGCGCGAGCCTCATTGTTCTTGCCGAGCACCGTCGTCGACGTCTCGTTACACTTGAAAGACGGCGCGGCCCTTTCGAAAATATCGCCTCCCCCTTACCTCGCCGGAAGCTTAGAAGTCGAGTACTTTTTTCCTCGGCTCGCCGTTTCTCCTATCCCCCACCCCTCCCCCCGCCTCTTCCATCTTCTTCTCGTCATTATTTATAATTTTCCGCTCTCCGGGGTGCGACGCTAGTCCTAAGATCGGGGGAATGGAGCGATGAGACGTGCGGGTCGCGAGTCTTCTTTCTTCATCGCCTTTTCAATCGCGTCGCTCATTTTTATCGCTGCTGCACGAGAGAAAAAAGTTAACAGGGCGCCGATGCCGCGTTGAGAGATGTACTGTACTCCGACTATTCACACCTTAAATATTATAATGCCCCTTATTTGAAAAATTGTTTATTATTTCGCAGTATATCAATTCATTGTTTATTATGTTAAATATATTTAACTTTTAATAGTTAATAATAGTTAAATAATGTTCAACCTATCCAGTAGTAGTATCATGTTTAAAGCTTAATTTGAAAAATGTATTTTAAAATAATCTTATACTCGTTAAATTTAATTAATTAACGAATGATACAGCTGCTTTCTTAACTTAAGATTCCGCAAACGAGGCAATCGAACAATCGGAAAAAAGAAGAATCCAATTGAAGCAGCATTCGCAACCATATTTTTAGCGACAATAGCCGCGGCGACACGCGCCTTATCGTTAAACATCGGTAAGGCCAAGCGCATGGGCCCACGCAGCCACGGGGACTCCCACGCAACAATCGTGCAGCAGCTCGAAAACCGTATTTACAGTGGTGTAAAACAGTCGGGGCTTATTGTGAAAAAGGATAGGCGGCGTGGACCGTCTCCGACGTAGCGGGTAAGTAGCTTCGGCGCTACGCATAAACCGCTCGACTCGGCATTTTTTTTTACCTCTTCTCTCCCCTCTCCATCCTCGTCGGCGGCCTTTCTCATTTTCATTCTCTCCACCGACGGTGAAGGTATTCGAGAGTCTTGTAGGCGCTGTAGGAACGCGCACGGACCCGGCGACAGCCACCCATCAAAGGAGCCGCTCGTGAGGATATAGGGTTACTGCGCCACGCATATAGGCCGGCCACGATTATTCCTTCTTAATAGCCTATATTAAGGGCGTGTTGCGTTGTTCTCGCTACTCCGGTGTTCGTCGCTTCCTCGCTCTTTTCAGTCACCCCCGTCGCGAGCACGTGCCTATAATAGGTGGAGTTGCAGAGGATTCAGACTTGTACGTTAATGTCAAAATGGCATTCGATGGATTTACAGTGTTGCAGGTTACTGATAGTGGAGAATCTACTTTTTAATAAATGTTTGATACACCTCACAAATTTCCAGAATTCGAGTGAAACAGATCGATCAATAGGATGGGTCGTTGCCAAGATTTCTCAACACGATCACCTGTAAATAGGTGTGCTAATTAGGTTCCGATTTAACGTTTCAAATATTTAAACATCTAAAATAAGTAGGAAAAAATAAGTCGTGGTGAGATAAGATTCAATCAAAGTTGTTAAAATAGCCGTGTCTTTTTCTTATTCCAGTTAGATGCACAAAGTTGGATCCCGCGAGCCTTTACTCCGCTCCGTACGTTTTCGAATCGGTTTTGTAATAAGAGACGATGCCCGGCGATGATACACCGATAGAGGGTGAGCGTCGGTTTCCCGGCGGTTATGCGCCTTAGAAGCCGCTGTTTAGATGCATTCTTGAGTCCATTAAGTTAAAATACGTGTCACCTGCTTTACGCGCAAGACATTTAACTGAGACCTTTAAAAAGTGCACGAATTTATGAAACATTAAAGAACGCATCTAAATTTTAATGTTTCTTTTGTTATTTTGCTCATCCTTTCTATAAAAGTCAGATTTTGTGATAAACTGTTAATAATACACGTGGTATTTTCATGACAGCTTCAACGAAATAACTGTAGCATTTTGAATATAAAATAAAGAGAAATCTACATTAATGTTTTTCTTTGGAAGGAAGTTAAAGTTTTAATAAAAGAAATAATATAGATCAAAGAATCGATGAAAAATAAATTTATAATTAAAATATCAAAAGTTCATAATTGCCTTGCGATTAAACGGGGCTCAAAACCGGCGAGCATTTCCGAGCAAAGAAAAAAAGGAGCGAGCAAGGCGCGACCGTAAAAAAGGAATTTCTCGATAAGTCCTTAATCGCTCGAAAATACCAAGCAGCGACGCAATCCATTAATTCCACGCTCTCGCGAACTGTCCCTTATTATTCGCGCTCGCGCCAATCTCCCTCTCTCTCACTTCTTCCTTCTTGTTTCTCGATTTGTGGAAATGAATCGTGAATCGGCTCGCCTTTATTGGCTCACACGAAAGCCGCTTCTCTCGGCTCGGCAAAAAAAAGGCCGGGGATCCGAAGTATATATACCCTCACCTGCGAGGCGAGCTCGAGGGGCATGTAAACGGGAAACATTCATCGGCCATCGACAGACGGAGGCGAGGAGCAGCCGTCGTCGTCGCTCAGCTCAGCTCAGGATGGATAAATTAAATGAGGCGAGAGGGAGAGAGAGCGAGAAAAAGACTGCCGCCTACGGTGTTGTGTTAGAATGACGGATCCTCGCGCGGGCCCATTTAGCCGATAGATACCGATCTCGATCACGGAGCTCCGCGGATGCCTATCTCCGGCAATCCAAGCGAGCGTAGTATGTGTGCGTGCGAGTGTGTGTGTGCGTGCGAGTGTGTCTATGTGCGGGTGTGTGTGTGTGTGTGTGTGCGCGTGTGAGAGAGAGAAGTGGATGTGGGACCTTCGATCGCACGTACGAGTTGGCTTGTCTTTGTTTTAACGATTGGTAGTTGGTCGGTGTACGCGGATAGCGGTTTGGAGAGAAAGAGGGAGAGCTCCAGGTATGTGTATGTGCATACTCTTTTTTACACACTGGTCGCCGTATAGCTTAAATTCTTAATGATTGGAAATAATACGAGACAGAATTTTCGTTGTTTTCACGGTACCCATGAACTTAAGACACTATGCAGTTTATTGCAGAAAAAGTAGCAAATGTTAATGTAAACAAAAGAAATATCATAATTTCAATAAATTTTGTTATGGGCTCGGGTAAATTTTACCGTGGAGTTTTTTTTTTGTTACATTAAAATTTTAGTACGTGTCAGAAAGTCTATGGTTACCGTGAAAACAACGGTAATTTTTAATAGAATATTGTAAAACGACTATAGGCGTAGTAAAGCGTAGTTTATTTATTTAAGCCTCAAACTAATAAATATTACATAAATTCAAAGAACATTTTGATAATTTCCATTATGATATTGATTCATTAGTTAACTGCAATATACCTTTGTTAATATGAAACAAAAGATTCATATTGTTTACTTCATTGGTCATTAAAATATTATATACCAGTAAGTGTGTATAGAAAAAACTTATTTTGTTGCTTCGGTTGTTAATTTAATTTACATAAAAATTTATTTTCAGCAATGCAGCTGTATTATAATAAATAACTAAGTTGATAGAAAATATTTCCGGGATAATTAAGTTAAAGTTTTAAATATAGAATCAAATATTTTTTACCCTGATTAAATATCAATTATAATTAAAATCTTGATGTAATATTTTTAGTTTTGGTAAATAAACATGTAAAATATGTCAAAATAAGTAGATGTTCATGATTCGTCGTATAAAAACTTTACCTTAAGTCATTGTTATGACCGGGTAATGTAGGTATTCAAAATTTTAGTATTTCCACATTTATATAAAGTTTGTAATTTTCTACCAGAAATTTTAACAATTGAATGTTTCTTAAACTATTCTGGTATTTTAACCAAATATGTCGTTCACTCTTACACCGTAATAAATTTATAGTCTTTCAAGATCATTGTGCTCGGCTAGTCCCAACGAATCCCCTCTAATTTTCGGCAATTAACTTTCTCGGTGCCCTCATCCGCGGTCGGCCTCCACGGCATAATCGCCGGCTCTCCTACGGAGCTCTACGCGAAAAGCTGGGCGCGCGCAAATTCGGTTGTCGCCGTCTTTCTCCAAGGCGCGCGAGTGAGTGCTTGTTCACGTAGGTGCTTACACGCTTTAGCCTCCTCCCCGCAACGGCAGCGCGTAGGAGCCCAGCAAACGAGAGACCGAGCACACGTTTTACGGCGCGAATTACCGCGCTAATATGCCTCGCGAGAAGCGCATCCTTGTACCAGTGCGAGCTTCCGGAATGGCGGCGCTGGGTGAGCTGTGTAAACTGTTACAAAAGAGAATTTGATGTTCTATGTTCGGAGGCTTCTAAGTACTTTCGTTTATATTTTAAATATTAGAAATGTGAGAAAAAGTATAAGGCGATACTATTATTATGTAAACGAATAAATTACAGTGAAATTATTCGTAACTGTTCCGATAACAGAGTAGGTTACCTTCATTTCAGCTCGTGTAAAGTGAAACTAAACACGAGTAATCATAATTTTCATGTTATATAAATGCATTTAAAATACAGGGTTCATCACGAAGTAATGTTCTGATTTAACGAGTTATTTTAGTTAAATTTGATTACAATGCTTACAAGTATACGAAAGTTTAGGTTATCCAAAAAATCTTTCTTCATTTGACCTTTAACCTTGAACTTGACGTGATGGAGGTTAGCAGATCTCGGATTCATTCTTAGGAGTCCAAAAAACCCGGGTTTATGATTTTTCAGGTATACTCGGTAAATATTTCCCCATTTGACCTTTAAATGACCTTGAACCTAATGTGACGGAGGTTACCAGATCTCGGATTCGGATTCAGCTAGTCCAGAAACCCATGTATATGAATCTTCAGGTTTATTTAATGACTGTTTCCCCATTTGACCTTCAAATGACCTTGAACCTTACGTGATGGAGGTTAACAGATCGATCTCGGATTCAGCGCATCGAAAAACAGAGATATATGGGTTTCGTTCAACATGCAGAAACTTTTTTTTGTAAACCTATGTAATTTATCATTCTTTCAGCTTCACACGAAATAATATTGATAATAAAATATAATTTAAAATTTGAGATAATATTGAGCAGACCAATCCCATCCACCCTCCCTCCACTCATCCACCCATTCCCACTCTTCTCAGCTCACCCCTCTCCATGTTTGCTCATCACCCTCTTCGCGGAAGCGTAGAGAAATATTACAACTATTACTATTATTCAAAATTTTGTTCAAAATATTTTTAAAAGATTTATTGCAATCAAAGAGAAAAACACATAACTAACTTATTAAAACCGAATCTTAGAACTATTTTACGCGAAACATTAGTCGCGAAACCGTATTTACAAAACGAGCCGCACGCATCCCTAATAGACGGCAGCGATGGCTTTCCGCGCAAGTAAACGCGCTCCGGCGGCGGAGAGTCACGCGGCTGTGTATTATTATGCGACACTCCAGTTACACGCGGCACAAAGACGGAGCGCAGTGTATAAGCGGGGGCTTTAGTCCCCGTGTATTAGCATACGAGTACCGTCTAATTAACGCCGGCTGCCGCGGGAGCACGTTAAACGTCAACTGCGCCAGCAAGTCGACGAGAGGTGCGGAGGACCTATTGTAGCGCGCCCCGCCGGCAAAGCCCTTACCGAAATTCGGAGGGTACGATGTGCCCCCCTTCCCCCCTTCCAGGTACTTCGCTGCTCAGAGTACCTTTCTGGTTTCTCGTAATTTATTTACCTAACTTCGTATCGAAAAAATGAATTTCTAAGTTAACGGGAATTCTTTTAACAGGAATAAGATATTTGTTATAAGTTTAAATAATTATTTTTTTAAATTTTGTTTTTTAATGTAGTTTTTTCCTTAACTTAATGATAATAATAATTTATGCGATATTAATAATTACACCAAATGTCACAATTATGATAAAATTAGTTTAAATTTTTACCTTCTGTAATTTAGTTTTTTTTTACTTCCCGGCTGTAGTTGTCATGGAGTTCGTAAGCACTTTAACTTTAGTTGCAATATTTATCGCTAGTTTCTTTTCAATTTTAGATTTTACAGATGTGAGTGTTATATAATTACAGCAAAATTATGAAAAATGTTTTGCATCTTAATATTTTATATTTTTTTAAGGGTAGTGTGATTGTACTACCATATCCTGGGGAGTCTAGTAAATTTCAAGTATGTGATGCTAGTGGTTGTTTCATTCTGCACTGCCCAATTGGGCTAAAATTTAACGCAGCAACAAATACGTGTGAACAATGATCATCAAATAAGTGTACTTAAAATATAAAAATAACTTTGTAAAGAGAAAACCATTTCTTGTAAATATATCTACTTAAAAAATCTTATAATCGGTACTTCTCATTAAGACATACACTTCCGTATTTAAAGAGCGCCGATTAAAATTCATTTGGACACGTCGGATTTCATTGCTCGCATTGAAAAATGCACTCTAAAATCCGTGCGACGCATATCAATCGCGTACGGGGGTAGGCGTATCGCGGTCGCCGCAGAGGAAGAAGAAAATAAAAGCCCTTGGGGGAGGGGACGAAGAAAGGAGTAGGGAAGAAAACGCGTCGCTAATGAGAGCGACAATTCAGCTTGTCGGATGCAGTCCCGTGGAATGCAGCCAGCTCGGGTCGCGCTTTTCAGGCTTTCATAAATTTATTCGACCTCCGCCCGCAACGACAATATGCCTCGACCCCCTTTCATCCAGTCCGATATACCTTTTTGCTAGTAATCATCGGTTCTTTCAGCTTAAATGCATTTTCAGTTTTTCTTTACTCAGCGAGAAAAAATGAAAATGAATTGTTTGACAAGTTGAAGTAATGCTATTTTATTACATTTTTTATCTTAACTATAAAAATAAAAACATAAAATTGGAAATAAAGCGAATGAAATTGTAGGCATCGTTTAATATTTCATTTTACTATTCATGAGTTAGTATACTGATTTTTTTAAATATTATTTTCATTCTTTAAAAGTTATTATGGCTGGCAACATGTTTTCTAAGTATTTGATTTTCATTTCCCTGATTCTTGCTCCTGTTACTATAGTCCTCGTAAGTACTCAAATTATTTTAGTAGTAATCATATTTTTTAAGATTTCATCTTAAAGAACTATTACTTTTCTATTATTCGTAGGGCTACTTAGAACCATATGAAGGTGACTGTAGCAAGTTCTTAGAATGCGATGGTTATAGCGGCTGTTTTGTAAAGGACTGTGCACCCGGAACTGAGTTTAATCCGAGAATAAATAATTGTGACTATCCATTAGCTGATCGTACAAATTGTTGATATCAGTTTACCAATTAAAAATGAAAAATTTTTAATTGAAATGTAATAAATTGACAATAAATTAATAAAAAATAAATACATTTTTAATCACCATTTCATTCTGTAGGAGTATACAACTGCATGTACTTACTAAATGAACTTTCTAGACAGAATGCTGTATAGGATTTAAGGGTGTTTTTTTTGCAGATTAATAACTGTCTTTGTACGTCAATTTGTATTTAAAACATTACGTGGATAAACTCAAAGCCCATATTCATCATCCGTTTCACTGATAAATTAGCTAAATAATTAAAGCACCCTCAGAAAAATGGCGGGCTAAAATAAAAGCATACTACAGCAGTACAGTTTTTTAAAATTTCTCATCGCAGCACAACAGTTAAACAATAGAACTCGCAAACTCCTTATAAGGTGCTCTGCTTTTTCGCGAGGCGAGTCAGAGCCCGGTCGTTGTCGGACGTCAGCGTGTCGCCGCGCGAGTATGTGTTTTTACGAGCTCGCCGCGAATGTCAGAGTGGACACGACTCAAGCGCGCCGCGTGACATTGCGCAAGAAGGATGTTCGACGCGCTCGCTCGCGTCGTCAATGATGCACGCACGACGCGGGAAGCACAGGATAGGCCGGACGGGGCCGGTCAATCATCGATCACGATCCACAACGGCGACGACGACCACGACGACTTCGTGGCGACATTTATAACCGTCGATGTTTTCGCCAGTGCGGACGATCCCCGGTACCTTCCTCGATCTTCCACTCCCCCACGCTTACCAATACAACTATGCGGTTTGAGCGCTGTCTATGTTTTAATATTGTCGACGGTATTTCGATGGCAGACCATGTTGATGAGTAACATTATCTGGACTTTATGGAGACCTTATAACTATATACAAACGTAAACAAATTATTCATTATAATTCGCGTGAAAAATGATTTTAAAAATTGCGATGCATGCTTCATTCTTTTAATAGGAGATTTTTACCACCAGTCGTTACCACCCGAGCAACTCGAATCGGAAAATCTATCTAGAGCTTAACAGTTTACCCGTGAAAATTGAAGTACTGGTTCTAATGTTTCAAGTCATATAGTTTTCTCCTATTGATTAAACAATTTACCCAATACTTTGGTTCACTTAAAGGCTATTTCTCAAACTAGACGTTCACAGAAGAGTTAGAGATGATTTTTCTTTTACAAAGACAGATTAAAAAAGCTGTCGAATCAATAAAATTTCATTTATAATATGCTGAAAAATATAGTTTCTTATACATTTCCCAAGAATTGTAGAATCCTCTCTTGAATAATGCATGTACATTTGCTTTCGATAAAGTGCACAAGTAGAAGCAGTCTCGGCAAATGAGAAGCGCAAAAAGGAAATAAATCAATGCGTTAAGCGCAAGAAAGCACGCAAAAACGTATGCAAAAGGAAACAAGCGCCGGTACGAATCGTCGAGGTGTCGCCGCGGCACGAATCTCAAAGTTTTCTCTCTGGCGCCCTCCTCTTTTTTCCGCTCATCTACACGCGTACACGCATCCCTTTCTCCATCTCTCCACGCCCGCGCCTTTTTTCACCTCGCACTTGCCCGGGGCTGCGCAGCACTTCTAACTTCTGTTTTATTTCTCATCCGCGCCGCGCCGCCCTTTGAGCAACGCGTCCGGAGACTCCTCGGCTCATCAATCACCGGCTACTAGCTCGCGCGTTTATTTTAAGTTGAGCTTTTTAATACACGCGTCATTACCGCGCGGGCAGGCGGAAAAACGCGTGTACGCACAGACTGCGGCGAAGTTGCCCGGCGCATTATGCGAGCGGCTGTCGATAAGCGTCACGATACTTGCGAACCGGCCGTTACGGCTTTTTCCCAGGACACCACTCTGACTTGATGCGAGACGTAGTTTATCGGAGACCTTTTTTTTAAAGAATAAAAAACTGAAGGTACGTCATTTATTCAGTATTTTATTTTGATCTTTTTGCGGTAAATAAACAAACACAGGATAATAATAATTACTGGCAATTCATCGTAGTAGTGACTATGGAATTTAAACAAAAATTTCGATTCAAAAAACCTTGAACAACAGTGGAATGTAAAAGAACTAAATATTTCGTGTTCATCGAAGATGGCTTAGCTTCGACGTATCGCTCCAATCGGCAGTTTACGGATCCCAAAGGCAGTGACTTCCGGTGAAGGCGCGGGCCTCTGCGGGATTCGTCAACGTAACGATCTTGCTGACGCGCAGCTTCCTTTCCTTGCCTGTGAACGAGAAGACGCCTCATTTTTTTCTTGCTTCATCTCTCCCCACCTCTTCGCGAAAGCCGAGGATCGTTAGGGTCACGGAAACTTTAATGAATCCCGGTCTAATTATTTATAATTTATTGCAGCACAGACATGGCGTGGCGCCGAATTTGTCTCGCGTTTATTAGGAGCCTCAAGGATTGATGTTAATGAATGTAACGTTTTGCTGCAAATGTTAGCTGTTGGAAAAACGGATTTTCTACGAGTTCAGTGGTACTTTTCTGCTGAAATTGAAGTGGATTTGTAATTCATTTTTTTTTAATTCAGAGTGTAGAGTTATTAAATAATTTTATCAAGTTATGTACGAAATTCGATTTTTATTGACCTTGTTAGAAGACGGACATTATTTTTTAAAAGAATTGCAATAAGTGATGTTTATTTTAAAATTTGAAAATCACTTGATTTTTAAAGTGTATTATATTTCACTTTAATTATTTTCCGCGAATAAATAAAGTATATACTAACGATAAAAATAGATCTAATTTCAAAGCTTAAAGTGTCCAAATGAAAAAATATTTATCCGAATCATTAAAGTCAGACCAAGGAAGTGTGTGCAATACTTATTTCAAATTACTTTTCCAAACAGTACGAAGATATACCCATTTTACTCGCATGCATTTCGTTTTCGCCTCTAAGCTTTTGTAACTCATCAAATCCATAAAAGCAAGTCAAAAAGAAACGTTGAGCTCGTAAGAACCCAATGCGTCAGTAGCAGTGCATCCTTTTCGTGGACTTTTGATTAACTCACGAGGTATTAGCCTTTGACGATTTGTGTTGTTCCTAGATCTTCGTGTGCACAAAGTTTATCTGAGATTGGAGACGCTTCAAAGACCGCCGGTATGCCAGAAAAAACATCATAAATTTACTGGTGGCCCTGCTGCTACTTCTGCCAGCCAGCTTTCATAATATAAATCCCACATTGTTTATTCGTCAAACTACAGTTGGTGATTAGTAAGAACGAATTAGAACCAAGTGTCAACCTTTCTCGCAATATCATTAAATCATTTTAATTTAAATATTAAACTCTAATAAACACCTGGTGATATCGACGTGTCCAAACGACGTCAATTAAGAAAAAACGTGAATTAAAATAAAAAATATTCAGCTTTAGAATCGCACTACATTTTTCCAGGAAGAAAGCCCATGACGCTAAATAATCGAGATGAGCGCATCATCGCTGGTAGCAGAAGTCATCGGCAGGATCACGTCTCAATCAACAAACGCGAGAGCCCCTTACATCGATGAAGAACGGCGCCCCGCCAGGCGTGTCCGTATGCGCGAAGGAAAGAGACGGATAAAGAGCCGGGGCAAGAAAAAGTCAACCGATGGAGCGAGCGCGCCGAATGTCAATCGCGCATCGTCCGGCCGAAAAAGTCCCTCGTCACCGATTCTCCGCGCGCGAAGAGCGAGAATGAGACGGGCCGGCAAAAAGACGCGCGCTCGATGCTGATTAACTGGTTTTAATTAGATTCTGATCGAATCGCCGGAAAAAGACGATTTAGGACATTAGGACGAGTTTTTCCTGCGGCGGGTAATTCGATTGGCACGGATATTTCGACGAAGCCATCTTCGCATTTATATTTAGATCAATCCCAATAAAGTTAATTTGGCTTTGAAGTGCGCTCGATGAAGTAAACGGAAAATTTTCTCGCTAAAAATTTGTAGAACTCATAAAACACCAATATATCATTACAATTGTAAAGCACCTTCATTTACAATTGTGTGATTAATTTATTTTAGAAAAACTATCGTTGCTACATCTCTAGATATTAGCCAATCTCTTCGCAGCAACATCTTTGCTTTTAAGTTAGATGCTCCTCAATTCGCAGAGCTGTAGAGACACTGGTCTGCGAAGGAGGAGACAAGCGACGAGCACCAAGCGACGAGTTTGAGAGACACGAGCACCGGGAATCGCGTGTATTACGCGCGCGGACGATCAGCTGACATGGGCCACAGCTCGTTTGTTATGCTCTACTCAGCGTGAGATGATTAATTTGCTCCTATGCCGGCACCGCGAGAAAGCGACGAGTTCGCGCGCACATTAGCCCCTAATTTATCTTAACAAATTGCATTTCCTCGACTTTCCCAGAATCCGCTGAAAAATTAATTTGAATTTTCAAGGACAAGGCACAATGTCGAGGTTGAGGAATGATGCTTGTAGTGCGATCAGCGTGTCGTATCGCGACGCTAATGGATTTCAAGCAGTGTGCATATTTCGGAATTGATTTATTGTCATGTGATGAAATACGTGTTCGAGCATCTCGATATACGCGATAAATTATATTTGATTATGAAAATTTAATATTCTATTTGATGAATATAATGTGACAAATTTTAATACAAAAATAGTTTATTTTCTTGTAATTAATTTTAAATGTTACTTGTTTTATCAATACAAATTATTAATATTAGCAGCAAAAAGAATCTACGCTAAGGAAAGACAAGGAAGGGAAGACCCATCCGTCGCGATTGACTCGTCATACCGGAGGGCAGAGTGCTCGTTCGTTTTTTGCTCGCAATCCAGCGGGTAGTCGCCATCCACCGAATCTCGTTTCGTCGCGCAGCCACCGTTCCTCTCCTCGTCCACCCTCCCCTCCCGTCCTCCCCGGGGCGCCGCTTAATTAAATACCCTTTTTCCCGCGCGTTACCGGACGCGACGATCCTCGGCTTCGGGACCCTTTTTTCGGGCCCGAGGTGTTTATCAATATTATCGGCACGTGCGCCTCAAAACTCCCGCAAATGGTAATGCGAGCGAGTTATCGCGCGATCGCGCAGAAGAAACGTCTGTCCCGGCATTCCTACGCGGAGAAAATGATTGACAGCGAGCGCGAGCACCTGAAGATCGGACGCTCGCGATGAAGTACATGATGCATGAACTCTGTACCTGGAACCTTTTTTGCAAGGCCCACGCGCGCTGTGCGTGCTTCTTAAGGAGTTACGCGCGTCCCTCGGAGCATTGTAATGAAATTAATGGAATTTCATTAAGGCAGGGTTTTAATGGCTTTTTTTCTTATTGATTTTGAATGATATTAACGGTAATGCAATTTTTGTTCTTGGGTTAAGACATAATACAAATAAATTATTTACAGTCATGATGCAGAGTCTCATATATCACAATATGTATTTAATACTTTATTACAAGTGTAAAGTCAAAAGAATAACTTATTAGATAAGTTATTCATTCGTTATTTATTTGATTAGATCGAAATCGAATATCTGATAGAAAAAGCATATAAAACAAAGTTGTATCCCCCTCTATGACCTGCAAACTAAAAAATTGCCATCAAGATGACTATAAGGACCAGAGAGTTGCAAACACGAACGCAGCACAAATGGAATGTTAATCACTTATAAATAAGAATCGAGGAAGGATGGAGTGCGACGGCGAGAAGGACAGAGAAAGAGGGAACGAGGTGGACTAATTTTACCGAGTTGAAGTTTCCAATAAATAAAAAAGTTTCAAAAGCCGGGCACGTCGCGTTCCGGGAAAACAAACAGCGAGTCGGCAAATATAATTAGTAGCGCGTGTCAACTAACTGCTGCGGGGCTCGCCCCGCGTTTCGCGCCCCGCGCTTTCGAAGAAAGTTTCCTTTTGGGCGCGCAGTTTGCAGAATCGCGGGGCAAACCCTCGGTCGCCACCCTCTCCGCCCTCTTTCGTCGTTCGATAAAAATAATATTAGTCGCGCGGCTGGAGCACTGCGCGATCGCGCAAAATTACGCTATTCTCGAGTTTTCGCCGCGGTAGTTGCCTGCTCGGTCATGAACCCCGACTTAACTTTATGGAATGTGAATGGTGCAATTTATATTAAAACTTTTCGAGTTTAAAAATATTTTGGGTCTTCCAAAAATGTTGATGTGTTTTCCCGGAGCATGTTTAGCATGAAACTTATTTATTGTTTCCCAATTCGTACACAAAGATTGAAGGTTTTTATACAGGGCGTTCACAAAGTCCCAGTACGGCTGAATAACTTAAAAAATAATATTCCTAAAGAAAAACTTTCAATAAAAATTTTTTAAGAAATTTCCTTGGCTATCCGATGTGGAACTTGGCTTCGACCTTGAATATGACCTTCGCGGTCATTTGAAGGTCAGAATGATTTTTTTAATTGGAACTCCTATTTTTGACACCGGAAACAAATAGAGCGGAAAATTTTACGTTCGAATATGCCTTTGACCATTTTTCAAATTTGTCCTTGACCGGTCGTGGTGAAGGTCAAATGTGGAAATAATGAAGCTATTCCAAAGTTGTTTGTGGTAATACGAAAAAAGAATGCCTTAATTTTTATTAGCGACCTGATGATAACCATGGGTTTGATCATGACCATGACTTTGAAGGTCGTTTGAAGGTCAAGTTATTGCTTCGTATTACCGTAAGCCTTTGGAATAGCATCATTATTTCCGGATTTGACCCTCACCATATCGATTCGAGTTAAATTTAAAAAATGGTCAAGGACATATTCAAGCGTAATATTTTCTGTTAAGCTTATTTTTGCGCAAGTTTCTCTGCACCTGAAGCTTCCAAAGGAATGCAGTCACAGCTTCGTCTTCAATGACCTGTAGATGCACCTTACTCAAGGAGGGGATTCAGAGTGAAAGCCGATCCGAGAAGCTGGTGCAGCCTTGTTATCTCAACCAGTGTAAATTATACGCCATCCACGATGAGTCGGAATCATGTATAGGTGTATCACGATGTAGCGAACTCCGTAGATGGCCACCGGAAGTTTACGCGTTGTTCATGGGAAATTAAATCTGCAAATATTTTCTTATTCGATTAAAAAAAACCCATAATGACCAATATTAAACCAAGAATCAAAAATTCATTATTAGATGCGTCACTGTTATTTTAATCATGTCATTTTTTAAATAAAATTAATTCACATTAATCGGCACGCGTGAATCCATTCACAGATGCGATTTCCAAGTAAGACCCGAATAAGTGAGCGCGTCGCTAAACGAGTATAGGCTTAGGCAGATCAAAGCATCCGGCGGGTGATTTTTTTCCGCGAAAAGCGTTCGTGCGAATGGCGCGATTCTGGCAATTTTTCAAGTCTCCTAATATCGTGCGAATGGCGACTTTGCTCACGATCACGTTGAACGCGCGGCTCTCGCTACCATTCTCTCGCCGGGGTGACAGACGCGCGAAAACGCTCACGCCAATTAACCCCGCGGTGAATTATGCGCCGCCTACCAGTGACTCTCTCTGACGCTAATATAGTGGGCGACTTGTGTCGACGAGCACGCGACATCCTCCTGCCGTACGCAATGCAATGCGCGATTCGTTATTCGCGCGCGAGTGAGACGATAGGTTGTCTTCAACTTGGCATAGCAACCGGATGGTTAAATTGCGTTTGATGATTTTGAAAGGCCAAAGTAGATGAAATAAACATTGAATGAGTTAGAGTAATTATTTAAAATCACTGGAAATTATTTTGTAACATAGGATGCTTTAATCTTTAACTGTTTATTTAACTCTAATTTATAATTTACTTATTAACTTTATAATTTAACTCTATAACGAATAGGTGCAGATGGAAGTATGCTCTGAAAAAATTGAGTATATTAGGTAGAAAAAGCATAAGAGCAACAGCAACATTCGGCTGCGATAATTCATTTGGCGCACGATCCCGCGAACTTTACGCTTAAAGGCGTACATTAAAAGAAGTGATGAGCCTCGTGAAATGCAGCCGGATGTCCGGCTTGCTATGCTAGCGGTGCGATGCAAAGATCGGCACTTTTTGGCTGTACTTGGAGAGAACCACACGTTTTTCTTGTATTTTTTTGCTAGGAAGCTATAAAATTTTTTTCAAACCTGTTTGATACTCAAATCGTTGAAAATATAATCTTTTTTACTACTCCCTATTATTTTTTTTATAAAATAATTAACTAGAAGAAGCTACCGTGTAAAAAATTCTTAAAAATTTTTTTATTTTTTAATGTTTGTTTTACCGAAATCAACTTTACCACCTTCATCAACCTTAACACCATTTTCACATGCTGAATACTACTATACTATAAAATATCCTGGCCCAAAATGTAGCGTAATCGTTATAGCTAATTTAAAATAGGCAATAGCCTAATATTATAAGTGCAGGTCTAATTAATACATTGGACCTGCACTTATAACCTATGTAATGTTCAGTAGGTTCCATAGCAAAAATTAATTAAACCGCTATGCAACAATTTTGTCAACTTATTAATAATAAATTTGATAAAAGGACTAATAATTTTACTTCTCATCAAACGCTAATTTTCATGCGGGAATGAATCACGTAGCACTCGAAATTTCCATAATACTAATTAACGTCACGAAACAGGGGCTTGAAAAAGTTCCAAATCGCAAAGTACAACATCGCGTTTTAATTAATTACATCCCTCGAACAAGCTACCGCTCCGCTCGCGCGCCGTGGGTGCACACCGTCCGAAAAATATCGCGCGTATCCCCCCGAAAAGTCGAGCAGCCCCCCGGACAGCGATGGAACATCGAATTTTCGTTGATACCGACGCCGGCGAGAACAATATTGAGGCGGAGGGAAAAATCGAACAATGGCCGGCGGTCAAAGGCCGGCTTCTCCCCCTACTCCTCCCCCTGCGCTAACAAGCGAACGCCGGGCACGCAGCACGGGGTCCGCGAGCGCGCTTGTCGCGGCGTCCAGTTACTTTTTTTCGGCGCCGCCGACGTAGCCCGCGGCGCTCCGTGAGCATTATGCGCGCCACCAGCCCTGTGTACGCGTTCCGCTACCTCGACGTTCTTTGAACTTGACCATCGCAAAGGAAGGGGTAGGGTAGGATGCGGGGAAGGGAGGCTCTCTCCGGATGGCGATGCTCCGACCGGGAGGAACACTAGCGCGTATCTGTCCCGAGCGAACGTGTATGTACCCGTGTATCTGAGCTTTGCGAGCGGCTACCTTCTTTTGTGTATCGATATGATGGGATCATTCGTTTTTTCCTCGGCAAGGGATATTGTACGCCCCGTGTACTGGGTGATGTATGGAAATTCCTTTTGCGATTGTGAAATGCTCGTTATGCCTTCGGCTTTTTCTGATCAATGATATTTAAAATGAAATGTGTGGTTTATTAAATTATTACCAAAATGTTTGACAATTATTTAATTACTCGGCAATACATTTTTAAAACATCATGATGTACTTCTAATTAAACATTTTTTACATCTACACTTTAGGATATTTTTAATGCCCTTTTTGATTTTTCAAACGCATACTTATATTAAATCCTTTATTCTCTTGTATTCTGCAGAAAATAAGTTAAAATAATCAAAATCCTTCTTTGAAGAATAGTAGTAGTTTCAGAGTCTGAAGCATTAGTCCTTATTAATTTAAATTTCTATATGTACTGTCTTAGCAAGAAATTTTATTAAAAATAATTGAGTTCTGAACTTACATCTTTTGAAATTATTTAAGATTTATGAAAAAGACTTAACAAAAAAATCTTTGAGCCGCCGTTGTAGCTTGAAGGCAGCAACTTGTCACCCGCGATGTCCCGCTCGCTCGGCGCTCTTTCTCGCGGGACAATAGCCCGAGCGCAGATCTGAGCTCCGCGAGGTCCATGCGATCGGTGCAGTTCACAAACGTCTCCGCAAATCGGAAGGCGGCAGCCCCCGATATATATTATTATCGTTGCGCGCCGCTTCCACGACCTCACCTCGTGCCGACGGCCAAAACGTATAGTTTATGCCTCGGGGGACCCTCTCGCCTTTATCCGCAACAATGATGTGATTTACGGAGGCGTCTCGCGCAACGCGCCGCGCATTATTGTGCCGCCCGCCCGTAGGCTTTTCATCATCGGGACGTGTATATTGATGCGCCTTTGATGCGCCCCGCGGCGCTCGCCTAAGCAGCCGTCGCGGAATCCGCGCGATTTTTGTCGCCGCGTAATGCGCGCCTGCGTTTGAATGCGCGCCCCTGTCGATGAATGGGGGCGTCGCAGCGCGCACTCGTGCGGCAAGTTATTGATAAAGTGCCGGCGATGGATCGCCCGGCAACTCTTTCTGAAGGGAGCGGTTACAGTGAGCCGCACAGCTTATGATTTTGTCGTTGCTCGATTGTTCAAGCTTTTAGAATACCGCTACTTTTTTAATGGGATAGCGTTGCTAGTTACTTGGGTATTTTCATTTTCAATTTCGAGACGTAAGATTTGAGAATCTTATTTCAAAAGTCTTTATCACACTTCGGTGAATGATTAAAAAATCTAATGGAAATCATCACATTGAAAAAATACTAACACGTCAAATTAAAAAATACCCTTACTTTCGAAGAATACTTATAATTCTTAAATTTGCACTTGCAAATACTAATGAAGTGAAGAAATTTTCTTGTTGAAAAGATTTTATTGACTAACGTTTGATAAAGGAAATGAAAACTGAACTTTAGCGATAGCTTCAATTTTATATCAGAAGTAAATTTAAAACAATATTCAATAAATTCTTACTGTTAGCTTATTATTATTTATATTTGCAAACAAATGAAAATATTAAAGTTTAAATAAAAATATCTAAAATTTATGAAAATAATGAAACTTGTCAGAACATCCGGAGGACGATTCATCATGCTGAGAGAAATAAGGCAACTTTGACGGCCGTCGTCAAAAACTAGCACGACATTAATTTTTCACATCGCTACATACAGCCTGCGAGTCGCAACTCTTTCGTACGTCCTGTCGCGTCGCGCGAGTCCGGCAACTTGTACTGACGTTATACATTCATTATTCAACGTGTACGGGGAGCGAATGCGCGCTACTCGCCCTTAAAATTGTCGCGACACGAGCAGAACATCGTTGAAATTAAAAACCTCGAGCATGGGATGAAAAATATTAACGGTGATGCCTTTGAGCTCATTAATCAAAGCCTTCATTATAAAACATTATATATTTATACTATGATTAAGGATCTTTAAAATTTGTAAATCATAGACTTAATTTAAATAAAGTTTTTGATTATGCATACCATCATTATTATTAAAATTATTAAATGTACATTGAACCTAATGTATTTTTTTTTATTGTTTCAGGTATTTACAACAAAATGCAATGGAGATCGTTTAGTAAAAATAAAAAACAAAATACAATGGAGATCGTTTAGTAAAAACAAAAAACAAAATACACTGGAGATCGTTTAGTAAATTGCAAAACCTCAACGTATATGAAGGTATTTATACATCCATTATTTGTTTTTTCAAATATTGTTAATCTATAGATCTAAAGATGGCGAGAGAAACGCAGTTTCAACGAAATTCTTTCTCCCTTACGACTTGTCGTTAATCTGCGAAAGTCCGCGAAATCACGTAAAGTACAGATCGCAGGCATTATTGAATTTCGCCTGTCGATAAGCGGCCCCGTCAACCTTTAACCCCCACGTCTTTGTCGCGGGGCTTCGCGCGCCGCGGGGATTAAATCCGCCGTGCGTTCGCAATCTGCCGCTAAGTACGCGCAGCTGATCGTTATTACACTGCCCTGGGAAAAAGACGGTGAAAACTCGGGGCCCCGTTGCATTTACGAGGTGGCGAAGCCCAGCCCCGGCGCTGTTTTAACTTTATCGTGAAGCCCAGCGAGCGCGCGAGCACGACTTTACGATCGGGTGCTCGCGAGCCCGGCTAAATATGCCCGCCTCGTAAAATTAACGGCGTTTCCATAAAGGCATCCCGCGAGCGCGTTAAAACTCGATAAAAGCCAATAAAGCATCGTCACCCGCCGGCGCGCGCGCACGCAGCTTAATGCGTATTATTTATCGAAACCTGCGGGGCTTTCGCGACTCGTCGCCTGCCGGGCCATTCCTGCGAGGATCTTTCGGTGGGTCCATTAAGCGCCGGACCCGCGGCCAGATCGATTATTGGATAAGGATTTTTCATGAAAAAGTTTATGCCTCGCTCTTTTATGTACAAGAGTGGTGTTGATTGGCTTCAGCGAGGATAAACCTTGAAGAATACTCTGGGCACCCAATATTGCCGAGATAGTAATAATGATTGATCGCGTCTTAAAGTATAGTGTGTGTTTCAAGTTGTAATAAACCCTGCACTTGAGAAGGCAATTTATAGCCCATTAACGGCTTTTTAATGAATGAATGATATTACTCCGACAATTTTCTCTTATTTGTTGCGTTTTTATTTTTATTTATTTAAATTTTCTAGACATTGCATAATGTGTCGACCTAAGATAGAAAATCAATTATTTTCACCAGGTTTATATCAGCGCAGATAGTACAACACTTTTTCAAGAGTACAACGGACTTCATAGACATCCGAATATGTTAAAATAATTTTATAATCCACTGTACTGTGAAATAAATGAATAAAAAATTCTTTGTTTGATCATTTACAAATTCTCTATACTACTCACAAAATTTATCTGTAAATTATGTAAATTTTATTGTATTGTTATATAAATAAATAAAAATTTAATTGGTTTATTATTCAATTCTTTCCTATATTAACCCTAAACCAATTTACAACAAATTGCGACAATAACTCTGTATTTGTATGTTACATAAAGCACTTTGTAATTATTGAATTGTTAAATAAATGTACAAGAAGTTTACTATTTTATTATATCCAAGGTCTCTACCCTCCTAAACTAATTTTCTTGCAGATGGCGTCGACGAGTACAACACACTTTCAAGAGTACAACGGACTTCATAGACATCCTAATATGTTCAAATAATTTTATAATACACTGTACTGTGAAATAAATGAATAAAAAATTGTTTGTTGGATTATTTACAAATTCTATTCACTACTCACAAAATTTTTTTGTAAATTTTATAAAGATCTTTATCTATTGTATTGTTACATAAATAAATAAAAATTTAATTGGTTTATTATTTAATTTTTCCTACATTAACCCTAAGCTAATTTCCAACAAATTGCGGCAATGACTATCTGAAATGTATTTGTAAATTATATAAAGTATTTTGTAACTATTGCATTATTAAATAAATTTACAATAATTTCAATGTTTTATTGTATTCAAGTGCTCTATATTATGCTACATTTCCCTCGTAATTCTAAACCAATTTTCTTGCAGATGGCGATTCACCACATTGACGATTACACCACATTGATTTGTAAAGGGTTAACATAATTTTATAGCTCATTGTATTGTGAAATAAATTAATGTAAAATTATTACATTATTTTTTAATGTCCTCTATTTTATTCTATTTTTCTCTTTATCTTAAACAAAATTTCAACGTCAAGGCTGTAAGAAATGGACTTGTTAAGTATATAATGGTCTTTGTAATTATTGAAATGTAAAAATAATTCATAAGAATTTACTCTACCCTAATAATTCTAAACCAATTTTCTTACAGATGGCGTTGGAATTTGTAAATTTGATAATTTACCCGCCGACGATGCTTTATTGGCTTTTATCGAGTTTTAACGCGCTCGCGGGATGCCTTTATGGAAACGCCGTTAATTTGGCATTGAAATTTGTAAATTTCATAATGGACTTTTTTGTACCTAGTTGAATTGTTTTTTTTTATTTCAGAGTAATTTATTCCCCTACTTTCATTCTGAATATTTTTTCGATATGTTAATTATAAAAATATAAATGTTTATTTTATGTATTGATTTTTTCCTCATTCATTTAATATATCTGCTTCTCAAATCTGACTTTATAATTTTACTAATGTATGCTCTCCATCTGTAACAAGCGAAACACAATAAATTTCATCTAATCACTTAATCTGCGGACAATGTATTCCCCATGAAAAAAATAAGACCTCGAAAGCGCAGATCCATTCAGCCTCCGAACCCAAAGCCAGTGCAGCTTCTCTGAATGAAGTTGCTGGCGAAATTGCAAATTCCTCGGGCATAACGCCCGGCTCTCTTTCCACTCCGTGCCCTGCTTTTATATTATACCGATTGCTCTGCAGCGCAGAAGATAGAGAAAGAGCGAGATGAAGAAAGGAAGAGAGGGAGGCAGCAAGAGCGCGAGAGTTGATTCATGAAGACGCGGTGGACCTCCTTGGGATCGGCACTGCCGTGCTCTCTGTGCCGGCGGGTGGTCCCGCAGGTTGATTTCTTGTTTCTTCTACAGCGGCGACGACCGAAGCCAGCGATTGGACTCGTTCTTTTTCCATCGGCCCTCCATGGAAGCCGGGCGCGCTACCCCAAAAATGACAATGCTGGGGCCCCCTTTATTGTGTGGGTGAATTTTTCAAGTATTTCTGTTACCGTCAAGAGTTATGAGATCGACGAGATCAAGAAATTTTCGTTATGCAATACTACGAAACTACACAAAATAATAGACTGTTCAAGTTAATTGTTTCTCAAAATATAGTTTATCCCTTAGATATTTATCAAGTAGTGATAACTTAAGTTTTAATCAAAACAAATAAAATCTATGTAGTAATAATGTCTTTCCATGGGTACACAAATAACATAGGTAGCAGAAAAATACTTAAATTCATCTATTTATATTTTGATCTAACTGCTGAAAGACTGCTAATAAGAAGCAAAAGAAAAATCGTAGAAAGAAGTCCTGCGGACAATATAGAGACTGAGTTGCATTCCTGATGTTTCTAATAGGGATGTCCGCACGCTCCCGTCGCATACTTAATACGCCAGGCCGATTGTCGATTTAAATGTTTACTAATAACCAGGCTTGTCCGGCAACCACCCAGAAGCCCGTCGCTTTGCATTTTTATAAGTACATCTTCGCAAGACGAGAGAGGGAAGAGAGATACAGGGGAGATATACAGAAAGAGGAAAAGAGAAAGAGTGAAAGGAGAGAAGCGAGATTCCGAGAAGATCTGGGGAGACGTTTCATATTCATCCGCCCCCCCCCCACTATTGTTCGAAATGGCTCGGAAGTCTGATTCGATTAGTCGTTAGCGTTACGATTGACTCTGAAAGTCGGTCAAATCGCAGAATAGTAGATTTGCGATGATTTTTCATCGTGAAATATGGTCGATTCGTTGGCAGCCAGATGTCCTTTTTCTGTATAATCGGTTTCTTCATATTATTTTATACTTTTTATTGTAAAGTATATATTTTTTTTCAAATAATAGTTTTTGTTTACATTCTAAAATGCATAAGATATTGTAATTGAAATAAGGATTGAGATAATAAGGAATTTGTAAAATAAAAGGGAAAGAATAAGACAGTTTTTTTATCGATTTCGTAATGATTTCGTTTATTGCGAAAAGGACAGATGCGTCTAGTAGGCACGCGCACATCGTGCAGCCTCTTCCTTCCGTGCCTCGACTCACGTGTACGCGGTACGCCATGACCGGACGCACAATGACTTTTGGACACGAATGACTATAAGGTGATGGCGATTTTTCACCACGATGACATGACCGATGATATGTATACCAAATGAGCATGTTGGCGCGTATCCTTCATCGTGTACGCAAATATTTGTATGTGTATGTGTTCTTGTGAGCGCATGTTTGAGTGTGCGCTGTGTATGTCCACATGTACGCATGAGACGCGGACTGTTGCGTCCCGGCCCCTTCGCCAAGTATATACAAAAGCGTGCCTCCTTGCGCTTCGGCAAAGGCGGGACGCAACAGGAAGTACGATTAATTGGGACAGATTGCGAGTCAAGGTGAATCTCTTGCGGCGCGCCTTCGCAGTGATAGCGAGGCGCGACTTGAGAAAGACTTCTAGCTTTAGATCTCGAGCGCTTAGATGTTATTC
This sequence comes from Eurytoma adleriae, assembly GCA_900480045.1. Lineage (NCBI taxonomy): Eukaryota > Metazoa > Arthropoda > Insecta > Hymenoptera > Eurytomidae > Eurytoma > Eurytoma adleriae. Next base: position 66,633 of record UXGC01000392.1, read on the forward strand.
ATGAATTTTGAGTGTTTAAGCTTCTAGCTGCGAGACCGTCTCTTTTATTTTATTGAAATAAAAATTTTCATATTACTTTAATTTGTTTGCATCTTTTAGGGATATTGACTCGCAATCTGCCGTACAAGGGTTTGTGTATATTTCTAACGAGTCATACATGAGCTTCAATGGTTACGTCACATAAACGTCAAGATAACAATAATAATGTATTGAATGATAATACAAGTTTTAATGATAAATGATCGTCACAGTGTACGTGGGGGTCGCTGTCATCGCAAAGATCATCGCCTTGATCGTCGTTAGTATGAATTATGAATTTTTTTTTAACTTCATTTTTCATCATCGGATAGCATAATAATTATTATAATCGTTCATAATGTGCCTACTCTACATACAATACATTACATCGTGTCCGGGCGCACGAGCCGGACCGAGGTTTCCTTTCAATGTCTTGCTTTCATTATTCCTTTTTGACTACTATTTACAAACGCATAAATAATATCAATAATTAATAATATATTTATTTATAATATTTATATGGTTTCACCTATAGAGAATAGTTATCGTGATTTAAACTGTAGCTACGGATAATCAGGTAATCCCATGATCGTCACTCCCGCCTAACAGAGGCGCTCGTTCGCCCCGTCGGTCCCTGCCGCCTCGCGCTGTCTCGTACCTCCCCCTTTTTTTTCTTACTTTGTTTCGTCTTTTTATCAATCGTACGCTCGTTATTTTCCGGATCGCTTCGAGCGCTTTAGTCTTGGATAAGTGGGGGAGTTTTAAGTCGGCCCAAGGAAAATCACAACGGCGCGTCGGACGCGTGCCGTTATTTTTTTCTCATTCAAATCACCGTCGGCACTTCCGATACGGGAACTCGCACGACTAATACTGGAGAGAAGGATCGACTCGTGAGTTCCTCGAGCTCCTGCTATTCGAGACGCGAGCGTAGGGGAGCGCGAGGGTGGGAGCCTCGCTGGGGACCTCCCTGGGCCAACTCGATGCGAGCGCGAGGGCACCTCTTAAAGAGGCTACCAGGTCGATAGGTGCATCGTTTACTATCTTTGTACACTAATTACAAGTCTTTCGTTCGGTTCGGTGTTTATTGTCATGAGCCGCGATCGCCTAGCGGCGTCTTCGTGTCCGCTACGATCAGACGCGCCCGGGCGACTTAAGCTCCGCGGGTGGCAGCTGCTGACCGCCGCTGCTCGGCGACTGGTCTGAGCCGTTGGACGAGGCGGTGGAAGAAGCAGAAGGTGAGACCCCGGAAGCAGTGGTGAGAAGAACCGGTGCTCCACCGGGCGCCGAGCCATTAATAGAAAACGGCGACTTGAGGTTGGCCGCGCTGGACGAGGCCTGCGGTGGGCTCAGGATGCCTGGCGCTGTCGCCGAAGGCATCAGGCCGGCCAGGTTTCGCTGGTATGTCTCCAACAAGGACATGTCACCGGGTGAGGTGAGATGTGGCGCTCCGTAGAAGTTGCGGTAGAAATCGGGGTGGGGCCTGACGAACTGACCTCCTGGGTGCATGGCCGGATGCAGCGGATGATGGGCTGGTAATCGACTGGCCAGCGGACTGACGATCTTACCGCCGCCACCGCTGCTGGGGTGATAGGGTGAGCCGATGGTAGAGTTGGGGCTGGGTTGTTCGACGTCTTTACTAGCCATATCAGCGAGTGACCAGATGCGCGGTTTCTGGCTCTGGGGTGCCGAGGTACTCGTGCTCGGGGGGATTGCGTGCGATCCGAGACCTCCCGCCACCGGTGACGTGCTTTCCGGTGAAGGCTGGCGCACCAACCTGCTGTGAGGTGAACCTGTCATGAACGCCGGATGATGCGTATGCAGCTGAAGCGGATGCCTAGGGGCAGGCTCGCGCTGATCGTACAAACACTCGGGGCTGTCCGGGCCGCTGTCCGCTCGCGATTCGCTCCACTCACTTTCGGCACGACCGCCTCCTAGACTTCCACCTGGACCACCAACACTACTACCGTGCAGCAAGTCTAGGCGATGACTCGCTGAACCTCCGCGTTCGCCATCTTCGCTAGAGCCCGTTCCCGAGTCTTTGGAATCTGAAATCACAAAGCAAATCGAGTTCGTGTTGTAAAATGACTTTACATTTAAAATGTTTTTTATCTTGAAAACGATCATTTAAATAATTTAAATTCGCACGTAAAAGTTGCACGCAAATGTTATGCGTTATGGGTGAATATTATAATATTCTTATAAAACAATTCGTTTCACAAAGCGGGAATTAAGTTTTCAATTGTATTGAACTCTCAGAGATTAATATAAAACTTACCGAGTCGGTCTTTATCGTCGACACTCTTTCTACCGCTGTCGTCGTCCTCATTATTGTTGTCTTCGTCCTCGACTCTGTTTCTGGGCTCCCACGTCATTTTGTTCTCCTTTTTCAGTCGCCTACGGGCGTTGGCGAACCACGTGGAGACCTGTGTTAGCGTCATCTTTGTAATGATCGCTAGCATGATTTTTTCACCCTTGGTCGGATACGGATTCTTCTTATGTTCGTTTAGCCAGGCCTTTAGCGTGCTGGTCGTCTCGCGGGTTGCGTTCTTCCGCCTTGCGCCATTCAAGTCCATGCCATAACTGCAACAGAAGAGCACAGAGGCGACCACAGTTAGACAAATTCGAATTTCTCGAAAGTGAAAAAAATAAAAAAGGAACAAAAACGCAAGCGATTTGACATGGTAAAAAATAAAATACAATTGTTAAGTCTTAGGTCCAACAAAATCGGAACAAAAATCTGATGAACTGAGAGAGAGAGAGATAAAGAGAGGGGGAGAGAGAGGGGCGAGAGGGGAGATGCGAGAAAAAGATTGAACGCAAGGTAAGCGTAGTAGTAGGGGAGAAGGGACAGGCAAAGAAAGTTCTCGCCGGGAAAGTTATCCAATCGCGAGGCTCGTTACGCCTCTAGCGCATAAAAGTCGAGTCCGCCGAGGTATAAGCGGTGGGTATTACTTTCGTCCTGAGGCAGATCTCTTATCTAACGGTTTAAGCTTCCTCTCCTCGGCGTGCGCGAAGCAAGAGAGGAAGGGTCGGGTAAGGTGGGGGCTCGCCGTCGTCGTCCCAGCAAGGACGATCCTCTCCTTCGGATCCCATTACTAAAAGACTAACCCTTATCAAAGATTAAACTTCAGTATAACTGCTGAATCGACGGGATCGAAATTAAATTTTCTACCGCCGAACGCGAGATTCCTCTCCATCTCTCGGATGCAACCTCTTGCTGCCATCTCTCTCCTCGGTCTCTTAATGCCATCTTATACGGCTTTTCTACTCTCTCTCTCTCTCTCTCTCTCTCTCTCTCTCTCTCTCTCTCTCTCTCTTTCTCACTATATCTCTTCTGTAAAGTACAAGTTAAGGGACGCAAGGAAATATAGGGTTGAAATAAATCTCCGACTGTTGGTAATGAAGCAACACCACTCTTGATCTATACGAATAAAAATATTTTACTCTTTAGTAATACTTTAAAAAACAAATAATTATTTGCTTAATTTGTTTACGTTTAAATCAAAATTCAACAATTGCAATCAATTTGTTAATTTGAATTTTGTGAATGATTCAATTAAAGAAAAATTTCATAACTCGCGGAACATCCAATAATGGTAGGATTCCGTAAAATATGACAAAGAAAGCTGTGGGTAGTGCTGAATAAAGGAAGAAATGAAAAGGCAACCTAACAGAAAATAATAATACTCTGGGGCGAATTTCTCTCATCGAAGCAGGTGGCGTGAAAGACAGCCTCGTCGTCTCGACTATTATTGAGCTTTATGTCAACGAAGCTTGCGCACACCCAAGGCCGAGCGTCGCAACCTAGGGGAGATATGGGAAATTAATAAAGCTGTCACTTACTACCCCCGTATGCGCATGCACAGCGCCGCGAGAATTTTTCTATCGTGTATATCCGACGAAGCCGCCCACGAAGTACGATGATACAAACACTTCAATTTGGGGTCGGAAAGTCGACGCAGGTATAACACATGGACGGACGTTTCCGGCCGTCAGTCGACAGGAAATTTCTTCGAGCTCGGCATTTCGTTCCATTATGAAATATGCAAATGTGTTCAATGCATGCGCGATGGCTCCGTGAAGATGATTCTTTCGTTATTTTGGTCTAAAAGTGAAGGGTCGGTTGCAAAATTGATAGTATTTGAATCAATCAATTTGAAGAAAGAAATGAACAGAAAGTACTCTTGTCAGTTTTTAATCTGAAAACTGTTCGATATATGCTCGTGCGAGCGCCAAAAAGGAGCGGTGGATAAAAAAAGTCCGCATGGAAAAGTTTGAAAATTCTGCTCTGGAGGACATATAACATTCCATCTGGAGTCCGACAAAAGCTCGGAAAGAGAAGAAAGAGAAGAGACATAAGCGCGAGTTGAAAAAGCAGAAGAACCGGGAGCGACGAGGTAGGATGAGGGGAGGGGGGCTTAATTCTTGCTTTCTCTCTCGCTCTGTTTGCTCCTCGCAAATGGCGTTCTGCAGTTATTTTCAAATTCAGACGGCGGTGCGGGGATCGGATTAAAAAATCAGAGTGGAAGCTTGTTTCTCATGATAACAGGCGGCGGCGGTGGCAGCAGGAACGGGAACTGCTGTTACCCGGGACTCGGCCTCTCCTCTTTATCTCTTTCCCCGGGAATCCCACTCTAAATTCTGATGCACGTCCCTCGATTCATCCCCCGCGCGGCTTTAAACGCGGTGCCCCTCTCTTCCTCTCTTCTCGCGTTATATAAGCGCTAAGGTGTGTATATGTATATATACGTATATATGTATATACAGAAAGTCAAAGCCCTTTCCTCTCATGCGCGAACTGATCGCATCAACTGCTTGTTTCCATGGCGATTGCTAATCGGACCGTGCTCTGTCTCTCTCGTCTTCGTTTCGGCATATTTGTGCCTTTTGCCTCGACTCTTCTTCCCCTCTCGCCCTCTCTTTCTCTCTCTCTCTCTCTTTCTCTCTCTCTCTCTCGCTCGCTCTCTCTATCTCTCTCTCCCTCTTTACATGTTCCCCTTTGGATACTCTCAACCGGCGCTCCGCCCGTCTTCTCGTTGCGCCGGAGGATGAGGAGCGTTCCTCGTTTATTGGATTATGATATTAGTCGAGATATTTATGCACGAGTCTGATTGGTTTATTGTGAGGGATGATGGAGGCTTTGTTTCGTTTGATTGTACGTCCGCGGGCATGGATTTTCGAGGATTATTTGAATACGCAAATTGTACTTTCATTCGTCGATACTTAAAAATGACGAGCGAACTTGCTTCCCTTTTAATGAATATCCAATGAATTATTGTCGCGCAACACCGATTGTACCATTAATTAAACCTCGCCCGTTAATTAAAACAAAATCGCGCCGCTTCATGACGTCGAATCTGGATTTTATGAGTTTTTTCTTTGTTAGCAATAATATTTATATAAATTAATAAATGAGAAACAAACATTTGCGCATATGGAATCTTTGGGTTCAAATTGCTGTGCAATTAATTGTCTTGTAAAAATTACCATACAATGTTGTAAGAGAGAAGTCGTACTTTTTATTTTGTTTTTATGTGAAAGAATCACCATGTGCGCAATAAAAGTACGTCCTCATTTGATAATTTTAGAGCGATCGCTATTTCTCAGCGAGGTCGGCGACAATAATTTGTATCGTTAATCGATGAACGGTGTTCAACGTGATTCAGACAATTGCCGCCGAGTCGCTGGCGACTGTGGGAAACTGATAAGCACAAGCGCGCGGCAGCGCTCTCGAGTGGAAGAGATCAAAACGCACCGCCTCGTGATCGAGAAAATGGATTCCTCGTAAATTTTTCCTTTTTTTTCTTCGAAGATATAAGCGTACTGAGATAATTTTTTGTTGCTAAATGTTAAATGTCATAGAATTATTGATTTTTTGATAATGAAAGAGTTATAAACAACTTGTTACCTTTTTTATTTTCAGATTTTGTTCTCTCCGATAACTTAAATATTATCTAGAGTGCGATAATAAAGATATTGAAGAACAAAACGGGTAACAAAAATATTTTCAGGTTACGTCAACTTTGTGTAGTTTGTAAGTAATAATTATATCTTGTAAGCTACGATTATAAAGAGAGGACACACAATATATTGTTACGATAAAAGTTTTTCATTAAATAAAAACTTGGTTTTTTTTAATGAAAGTAATGTACAGCATGTAAAAAAGAAAAATGGTTATACTGGCTCTAACATTGTTTTTAATCTTTTATCTCGCGATAAGCTCGCACGAGGAAGTCGTTTTGATCTACCCAAATTCATTAATTTCTAAAAATACGAAATATTAAAAAATACACGATAAAAGTCAAAAAGAGAAAAAAGACTACGATGTCGAACACAGTAATTTATGTTAATTCTTGCCGATCATGCTGTAATTACATTTGCTATGAATCTACGTTATTAAAATAATTTAGTGTCTAAATTTTTATTAGATGCAATAAAAATAATTTCTCAATGGAATACTCTTTTCGACAATCAAAGTAAAACGCGTTTCGTTAAAATCGTTAACTACCCTTCGTTAAAAAAAGCAACGCGTCTAAGCAAACAACGTCGCTTTATTTCACGTATCACGGCGAGAAAAATAAAAATGAAACATTCATGCGTACCCATTATTTCGAAACACGCGTCCCTCCCCCCCTCCCCCGGTAGGTACAATAGGGAAGGGGCGATTTCGAGTCGCCATCCTAAACGCGAGCTGCCCAATATTCATCGAGATACAGTGACGCGTCAGCTCGGCATATAAATAAAGCTGTGGTGGGGGGGAAGGGAGCGAGCACGTAAGCGTGAGAGGCAGGTGTGCGCTCGAGCAAGCGCGCGCGTTCAACTCCGCCCCTCATTAGCGCGCGGCCTAAGGGCTCATATCTGACCCTCCCCTTTTTTCGCTCTATCTAATAGGTGACCGACCGAAAGTGAGTGGGGAGGAAACCAGGACTATTTTTTTACGATTTTTTCGATCTCTATTTCTTTTTATAGACACTTGTGGTTTTAGTGAAGATTGTTTAAACGTATTTTGCAAAGATTTTTTTGTTTATTTTTTCAAATACTCAAATATTTAATGGGCATCTTTTTTACCTAATACTACATCTAAACGTGTCCGTACTGACGACGCCATCTTGGCAGTTCTTGTAAGCACCAGTATGTGTTTCACCTCTTCTCTCTCTCTCTCTCTCTATCTGTATCTGTAAAATAAATATCGCAGACGCATACACACACTGTCTTCGCCGCTCGACTTTTTCCTGTTCTCTTTTTATCCGCACTCCGAACTGGCCGGGAAAGGGCGAGGCTCTCGGAGTTAATCAGGTGTGAAGCCACGCCGTCATTGAACGAACATCCCGTCGCTCATTGGCTGTGTCTGTATCGCCATGGCTCAACGCGACGCACCCGTAAAATCATCGTTTACTTTTTTCACTTTCTTTTCACAGCGCATCTCATCAATTCCTTTCTATTTTTTAAAAGCAATGAAGTTTGTTTTCCTGAATTTGTGGAAAATTATTTCGAAATATTGCATTGGAATATCTTAGTGAAGGACCACGTTTGAAAAATGTTCAGGTATTTGCAAGTACGCGTGCCAAAATTTCAAAGGAGAATATTAGTTACTACCGTACAAACCGCCTCTGAAAGCTGAACACGATGGTCGGGTGTACTCAAAATAAAAAGGCAACTTTCGCCATTTGATACATGTAACGTTGAAATCATGCCAAAAGTGCTAACGAACTTAATATTTTTTCATTACACCCTACAAACCTCCGCTGACAGTTGCTTTGTTCGTAATAATTTTTTCTTTATAAATACAACGCAGTAAATTAGAATACTAGATTTTTCCATTAAATCCAGTAAGATGATCGCATCTCTGCGTTTCGACGATAACGAAAAGTCGAGCTTCGAGAGCGAGAAATACCATGTTTCCTCTTGCTGGACTCCCAAGGGACTGTGGGTTCCATAAACACTCTTCAATTTTTTCCTCGATAAAAGTCTAAACAATCTAATATAAGCACACCTCGGAGTCTGTGACGCCTCCGCCACGGTTCTCACCACCGCATGCCTATAAAAATAACGCGTTGCGCCCGACAGGCTCATAAATCAAAGCGAGCGCGGTTCGACATTTTTAGTAACTGCCGGCGTAATCGCCGCCATCTCTCATCGTCCAATATCGAAATACAAAATGAAGTCATCGCGATATCAACTGCCGCGCATGGCTCGTACACGTTGCGCCCTTTGTAATGCGTTAACGCTGACACTTTCGCGCTCGCGCTTTTATCGCCTCACCCGCACGACTCGTTTATCATTAGGATCGACGCATGTATGTGTAATCCATGCAAATGAACGAAGCGGGGGAGGGGGGGGGGTGCCGAATATTAGCGCAGGCGCGAGCGGATTTCGAGTGTCACAGTCGTATAACCCCAGTCGGCCGCGTGCGCGATCGTTAATAATTGTATGGGATTTCGGACGCTCGGACACGAACAGCGCACCTACCCCGGATTTGCATCGTATTGTTATGTACCGGCTGAATTCTTTACGCGGCGCGCTGAATCAAAATTCAGCATTGACCGACGCGCCCCACAGCGCCCCCCCCCCAACTCTGCGTTTGTTTCCGCGATTTCGGATGTTCCGCCGCTGTTCGGTTTAATATTCACTCGCGACTGTGTATACGTGCACATCCGTAATTTGCATGCGCCCGTGTGCGCGCGGTTGATGAAAGGGCCGGTGTCGGGATTTATTCGCTGTTTTTATTTTGTTTGCGATCGAAAAAATGTACGAACAGTTTTTTTAGAAACCATGTCGTTCCTAGATTTCCAGATATTTTTATTTTGAGTTCTGGAAAATTATTTTGAAAATATTTTCAGCTAACTAGTACTTTCTGTGTTCACATAATAAATATTAAATTACATTTTGCAGTTTTGTACTCCGATTATATTTAAGAATTTGATTTATATAGTTTTTAATGGATCTAGTTTTTAATCCACAATTTTTTTGAAATTTTTTTTCTAACGTAAATAACTTGCTTTGAAAAGTCGCATAATGTAAAATTTAATATTTTCGTGTACTAGTGTAGTTTTCTTATCTACAAGGTGGCTAATCATACGTTCGCGTGACTTTCCAAGCTGAATACCTTGTGTAAAATAAAATAATAAATTGTTCTATTCTTACATATTTTTATTATGCAAAATCCTGTTTAATGGAATGTATAAGTCAAAATCAGAAAAATATTTTCTAATACAAGTATGAACAAATATCAAACAATCTAGTTCAATAATGAATTCTTTGATTATTTAAATTGAAATATTAAATTCAGTGTTCCACAATACCATAGTCAATGCCATCATTTTTTAAAGAAAAAATTCAGCATGAGCAGAAATTAAGATACTGTCGGTTCTACAACTTTATACTGTTCATTTTTAAACGACTAAAAAAAAGCTTCGAATCATTCATCCAAATCAATCAGGCTCGTTAAGTAGTTAGCTCGTTTCCGTAAACTTCCGGAAGGAAAGTTGAAACCTATACTGCTGAGAGGGAAAAAAACGGGGAGGAAAGCCGAAGCTATAAACGTGTCGCGTCTCGGGTCGAGCAGCTTTTCGTTTCCTCCGTATCTATCTCGCAACATATTGTAACCCTTCGGGGGATCGTCCGTCGCGCAGACACAAAAAGAGCGAGCGACGGGAGAAGTAGGAAGAGCCCCGTTCCCCCCCTCGGGTCATTAAACGGCCGTAGATCATCCCGACGCCTCGGGAGCTTCGTCATTAGCCACAAATATTCGGCGCCTCGCCCCGTAGATTTCGTGGGACTATGTTGTACGGCCAGATGCGATTGTTTCCTTCGCCCGGTCTCTTTCTTTTTTTTACGTCGCTGAGCGCCTCGTGTATGAGAAAGCGAAATACGAGGGAGGGCGTACGTGGAAACACGCTCGTGAGGGTGGATAAAAAATGGCACGAGTGTATGCGTGGGTATAACTTTGTTTACTCCGGGTCACGCGTCGCGCGCTTTTTGTGAGGCCTGCTTAGCTGGTTATTGATGGTAGTGCTTCTTAAAAATGCGATTCTGTTTCTCGCGCTTTTGCATGATTGTGCGTTTTCTTTCTCGATTATTTTTGTTTTCTTTCTTTTCATTTACCCTGAATTTTGATTATAAAGTATTTGAATTAATTATTGTTAAACTATCAGAGCAGCTTATCTTTATTAAATGAATTTATTTCCTTGTAATCTCATAAATATAAAGTATATAAGTCGTTAAGCGAAGTGAATAAGTTAAAATTAAATAAAAAAATTCATTTAATGAATGCACTCGTAATTCGTGCATCTTTATTTCGACATCGTTCTCTGTCTTTCTCACTCTACCGTATCTGCTCAGTATCTCCAGGAGACGTCGGCATGGGGCCCATGGGGCGTTCCTCTCGCATTACCGTAACAAGCTTGGCCCGATGCAGATGACAGGCAACTGTCATTCCAACCTTTTTTCCGCGTCGTGTTCTTAATCTTGCTTAACGACTTTTTGAAAAACGTTAAAGACTGCGTTTTGGTGCTCGCTTCTTCCTTCTCCCCTATTTTTTTCGGTGTAAAGCGAACGTGTAAGTATCAGCTTGTGAATATTTCCCAAGCCGCTCCCGCAAGATGACGGACTAGTTTTATGACAAAATTTTTTTCCTCGATTTATCTGGCCGATCGTTAATGGAGAATCGCCGTAAAACTGGATAAAAATAAATTGTCTTAGTTACACTTATTTTATTTTTAGTGGTTAAGTATCGTAAATAACTTGCTTATTAACACATTGCCGTCTTGAACTACGAGAATCAGCGGAAACATCATTCAAACCTCTATCGAGTAGCTCCGCATGCACACTCGAAATTAAACATTCAATCTTCGGAAATCTCGTTTTTAATGTGAGCTGAAGTTAAAAAAGGTGTATTTAGCCCGACGAATTACACACTTCTATCGGGTGGGGAAATACGTCAAAGGAACGGGTCGAAAATGAAGCGGACCCGCCGCATTGTAAACCGACGCCCAACTTATCAGAGCGAAGGATCAGAGGCCGCGAGACACGTCAATAGCCGTATAAACCCGCCAGGCGCGCAATAAAAAAGCTAATCAGAAAAGGCAACGCCGAAATCAGAGATCTAAGCGACATCGAGCACGTGCTTGAATTAATAATGACAAAAAAGAGAGGCATATTCATTATAATAATGAGCTACCGCGAGTTTGATCGGCTACCTTTTTCACCTCCCGTCGAGATTGGATCGGGCCTCTCCGAGAAGATTGAGCGGCTTTCCTTTGTGGTTCAATCCAATAATAACACCCGCGCAATTTTTGTTCCGGATAATGAGATATACCCGTGTGAATTTATATTAAACTCCGGAATTTATTGAAGCGATCCAATTTTACAAATAGCTTCTGCATTCCAGTACAAACGCAGTAAATGGAAAGTGAAATTTGTGCTGATTAAGAGCAAGATTAAAAATCCATTTAAACGCTTAACACTGATCAAAAGTTATTCCCGTACGTTAAATTTATATTTGAAGTTTTTTATACGACGTTATGAAAGTGCGCGTTCCGGGTATTCAAATAAAGCTTATACATTAGCGAAATGCCGAAATCCACTTAAAAAGCGAGCTTTCCGTTTTTCCGCGTAGAGACCACTCGGCGAAGCGGTTTCTGCGTTGACGTGCGTGGAATTCGCGATTACGAAAGTGCGTTAACAAGTGAAAACGCAACGTGCACTTGAATGTTCACCGTCTTGATTGGAAAATGGCAATTATTGATCTTTCAATGGAAGTTGTTAATTTCATAGTCCGCACGAGTACGAATAGGTACGATAACAGTTGTAAACATTCATAGATTTAGAAGTTACTGAAATTAACTTTCCATAATTTTTATGTCGCGGTCAATTCTTATCAGATGCAAAAATATCAGTTTTTTTACCAAAGTGACTAATGATTTTCACGTCTGTATGTGAAAAAACACGATTTCTAATAGTAAAATCAACGTCTATGGAGGAACGTCACGCGCGCAAACATCGGGAGTTCCTAGAGTAACACGTGCACTTCTCAATAAAGTGGAAGCAGCAAAAACCGGCTCCCCCGCCGACGGCAAAGAGGCGTCTCTTTTTCCAAGCGCCTTGTAAATAAGTGTCGCGAGTGAAAAATGCCGGCGCCTCTCGATTTCACCGTGGGCGAAAATCCGACAAGTCTCGTCGATTAGCATTCCGATCAGATCGACGAGTTTTTAATAAATATTTGTGATAGCCTTTAACAGCGCAGCTTATTAGATCGCCGAGTGACTGATACCATAAGACGTTCGTTAAATTTCTGCTTGTCAATTTTTAAAAGATTTGTAATCTGCTTATGTGAAAAACGAGTTGGAATTTTCGATAAACGCCGTGGAATCCGAGTTTGAAATTAATTTTTATCAGCCGTCATGAAGTTTTAACAGCTTTGACTCTCCGGTTTTCAGCGATGAGAGAAAGAGAGAGAAAACACGTCGATACGTAATCTTGAAAATGTTATTTATGAATGTTCACACTGTTTCTTTTTAACAAAAAAAGTGATGTAAAGACGATACTGTTATCTAATCGGCCCTTTCAATTTTTAATTTTGATACGAATGTAATTACGAACAGCGACGAAAAACTTATCTGCTAGAAATTGTGAAAGTCTCATCGCTCGCGTATCTATTCCAACTTTTCAAGCAGAGAAAAAAAACTGCCCTCAATTAGTCATTCGCGATGATCCACCGTGACCGGACGGTCCTAGTGAGGGAGCAATCGAACGTTCATCTCACGTCCACCGATCATTTCGACACACTCCGCGACATAAATACCTTGGCGAATCGGCGCTGGACGTCGTTGTACGGACACGCTTATTAATACGTGTCTCGCACTGGGCGCGATATAGTAGCCCATTGTCTCCCTATATGTCCCCGGAAGCAGGGCCGAGTCCGGCGGAAAGCCGAGACCGTTAACCCGGCGGGCATGTCGAGTCGCATTATCGGCTTTTTATATGCCCGTATGCTAAAGCGATCGACGCGCGGTGCATACAATAAGCCGCCGATTGTCGATCGCTGAGTAAATTTACGTAATCTTGTGGATTCCGGAAAACTTAATGCTCCTCACCGAACCGTTCGATATTCTCAGTATTATCTCGAATCGGCATTTTTTATCTGGTCTTCGACAATATTTGGTGCCTATGAAACTCTAAGAGTTCTATTTGTGGTCTCTAAGAGTTATTGCAGTCAGTTACGAAAGTTGCAAATGTTACTAATATTTTTAGTTAACTGATACCATATTTTATTGACGATAGTGACTTAACGGGCTTTTGAAATCGTTCGATGAAATTTTTTTTTGCACTTATCAGTACAAAGTGGACTAATTGTTTTTTCGTCGAACGTAACGATAATCATTAATTCAAGAGCGATAACTTTTTTCCTAAACTTTGTATCGTTGTGTAACCAACAAAGTAATATAAGAAAGGAAGAGAAGCTAAAAGTATAAAAGATACAAAAGAGAAGTTCATGCTGGAGAGAACGTGGCGGTAAGACGATATCCAAGTTAGTACAGGCCTTTTCTCAAGGCTCATGCTCAATGCTGATGGCAAGGCTGACAACGATAAGAAAACTGAGATGCGCCGAATCGCGTGGCCGCCACCATATACGAGTATGTAAAAGTACCGGACTAAATTTAAGCAAAGAGCGAGGTAGAAGACGAGTTAAATGCAACAAAACACTGCTATACGAAGCCACGTGTTTGGGCATTGTACTAAGCTAAAATTTTACAGCTACATGGTATTGCAATTTTATTTGAGATTGATATGTATCTTTTTTTCTAACTTAGAAAGAAAATTTTAAAACTACTTTAAAGTGATAATGCACTAGAATAAAAGTTACTAGAATAAAATCGTTCGATCGAGCGTTTCAACTTTTTTTGTTAGTACAATTCTGGAAACAAAAGTATCGAACAATTTTCAGGCTAAGTAAAAAGCAGCAGCGTCATCGGTCGCAAAAAAAGGAAACGAACGATAAAAACTTGGACGACCCGGTATCTGCAAATGTATTCTATTAATTCAGACATGCATAAAGATAAACTTTCAGTGGTTTGACGGAATCGACAGATAGGCGAGCGCCATGCCAAGCCCCGGGGACGAAAACAAGTGGAGTGCGCTTCGCTCGTCGAGAATTAATTGTCTCTTGATTAAGAATTAATAAACTCGCTGGCTTTTTAATTAACGGAATTCATCGCGCCGGAGGAAGCGTCGCGGAGATAGCGCGACTGGCGCGCGGAGAACGTTGAAGTCTCAATCTCTGGCGGCTGCAGCTGCGCGATCCGATAAAGCTCGTAAGCCACTGGAGCCGAATGTCGTATCTCGCGAAGGAGAGTTCGATTGCACTTTCCGGTGATGCTTAGTCGGCGACTTTGCTCAGTGCTTCCGGCAAATTTCTACCATGCAATCTAAAATTTTGGAGTGGGGTCAACAACTGTTTTCTTTTATATACATGAGATGAGAACTTAATCAGTGAGTTGTAATCATGAAAACAATTTTGGCGAAAGCCGCACCGATACGGACCGTTCTGCAAGTATTCAGATAAAATATTCGTGCTCATTCAGCGAATCCTTTAATGTAATGGTCTACGATAATTATTGTCTTTAATTGAGCCTTTAGACGACCGGAAAGTCAGTATACTAGTGATTGTCAAATCAGTACAGGATAAATCTATAAAATAAGATAACTAAATATTTCTTTAGTGATCACGTATTCCAAGTGATGGTTTTCTGGAGGTTAATGTACATCTATAAATCTGTAGGACTAAGTAGAGGCTCTCGCAATAGCGCCGACTAATCCAATGACCACTTGAACCGTTCGAAAAACAGTACTCGACCTCTTGTCATTCAGCGCGTGAATGTCCGAGACGCGCGCGCAATAAAGGACACAGTTCCGAGTCACGTAGTCGTGATTCGCCGCTGCCTCACCCCCCTCTCTACCACCTGTATAAGGGCACGCGCGCACTTCCAGAGGTGGTGAGCTGACGCACTTCCGGCCGCGTGTAATGCGTTAGGAGTGCGCGCGCGACTGTTTTCCTCTTTTTTTTTCGTATGCACGGAAGCGACTCGGGTAGTACAGCTTGCTTAGCATCCCGTTCGGCGCGGCACCAAACGACGCACTCCCCTCGGGTTTTTCTGTCTGAGACCTACCGCACGCCTAACCATACAATTCGCTGACTCGATTTACTTTGTTTTAGTAAATGTCATCTTTTAGGATGTAGCCTTTCTTGATATCGAGTACTTATATAAAACAACATCAACGGGCATAATGATATGTTCCGACGCCTTAAAATCTCTATCTGAATATCTAAGCGCCTTTTAGAAAAGCAGTAAAATTTCCAGTTGTTCGACCACAAGCCGGAACAGCTTATCGCCGCGAAGCTTTGACGATTTCGCCTTATTATTCGCTGGCTCGCACATGAACGAAGCGAGCAAAAAAGGTCCGAGATGACAGTCACGGGTCAAGTCGAGCGCTAATTTATTGGAATGTTTATGTGTCGCGAGCTTGCTTTATCAGCCGGGACATGAGTCTTTACATCGAAGAGAGGCGCGATGATTGCACAGCTTACGTGCGCAAAACGCACGCACTGCTCGATAATCGAACTGGTCGAACGCACTGTGCGTACGCATTTTTTCTCTGATGCGTTAAACGTCGCGCTCGAATCTTTATAAAAGTAAGTGAAGATTGAAGTTTACTGATAAACTTACTTTTACTTTTAGAGTAAACATTTTCATGTTTTTGTGAAACTTGTTGTTTGTATCAGTTGAAAAAAATTCAATTTTCATCCGTTTCTTTAGAATGATATATTTTACTGATCTTTATTATCATCAATCATAATAAATTCTTTAAGAGAATATTGTCGTCATATGAACTAATCTATTTGATAAAAATTCCCAAAAAAGGCTGCGATTGAATGAATATCTAATTGTCAACAAACACGATAAGACTTATTAGCAACGTTTTAGATAATTCTAGAAAAGGGTCAAAATCACGTCATGTACATAACAAATTTTTACAAATCAATACGTCACATGAAGATCAACTTATTACAAAACTGATGTTTTGTCTAATTTCTCTCATACCATCGCGATATTCTGATTATTAGACTAATGACGTATGAAGTTTTTTATAAGTAGAGAAAATGACATTTCCTTGCATCATGATAAGCAATCAAGTAACTGATGTTTGTTCGCGGAGAGTTATATACTTTTTTTACATCAAGTAAAAATGGAAAAATTTGTTTATCTAATAAACTGCGGTTTATTTACAAATTATGATTTAAAAAATGTTCATAATTAGTTAAATTTTCCATTTTTAGATTCATCTACAAATTTGCACGCCCTAATTATCGTAAAGAGTGTTGTAAATTGATAATGATAATTTATCTTTTATTTACTGTTTTGTATGTGGAATATCTTCTATTCGAATCCGAGAGTTCGACCCTTGACACACTAGCACTAGCTAATTTACGATGAATTAATTTTCTCCGAGCAGAGCCCAGATAAAAAGGAAGTAAATGAAAGCGCGAATTCACTGATAAGTTTGTCCCGCACTAAAGCAGCGGTTACATTTTTATAAGGTTTATTAAAGTTTTTGTTAGAAACTTAATTCGGAAATCATCTTATTTAACTTTAATGTTTGATTGATTAAATATTTGGTGTAATACAATGGGAAATGTATTTTAATATTACCTAACATCGCGTGCTTACATATTAGTCAAGAAAATTGAATTGATAGACTCACCCATTGAACGGATAACTCGCAAATGCAGCATCGTAGGGATGATAAACCGACGGATAAGGCCATCCCGCAGCTCCAGCACTAAGGTTTTCCTTAAGATCTAAACCAGCAGCCTGAAAAATAAATATTTTTTCGTGTAATATTTTCTTATCTAAAATTTTGTCATCATTATACCATCTGTCCAAGTAATTTCACATGCTCGAATCAGTAAACGATATTCCGCGGACAACTTCATGCGACCGCATCAATTATTTAACGTTTCGTCCAAAAACACGTTTACTACCTCATCGTAACCGTCTTAATTAACGAAAGCCGGCTTTAGAAGAACGCGAACAATCAGGCCCCCGAACCTTCCGACGGCAATTTGTGTCCCCGTTCGGTTCCCATGCCCGACTCGCGGACATAAATCCTTTCGCCGGGCGAAACTCGCGCTCGACTTTATCAATATGAAATTCGACGCATCTGCGCGTCGCATCTGTCGGTGGTGCTGCGATCTCTTATTCGCGTTTCGCCGGGAGCAAAAAAACTCTCGCTCGGCCGTGGCATATCTCGTAAATTCGAGGTAACGAGCGGCGCGCCGGGGCAAAAAAATCATGCGGCCCGGGATCCATAATGAATTTTGTGGGCATTGAGCGCTCGCGAGCCTCCTCTTTGTGTGGTCCGAAGCGCGATAACCTCTGCGTTATGAACACTGTCTTCGGGACCTTTTTTTCTCTACTTTTATCTATTGCCAACTCGCTGCTCGATATGTACTGCTTGTGATTGCGTTGACACTTCGCCGACAATGCGAATTTATGAGAACTCCGAGGCACATTTATTTTTTAACTCTTTCCTGATAACAAAGTGCAATAGTACTCTACTATTCTAGTACGTAGTATTGAAATATCTGTTTAATTGTCAAGTATTATGATTGCTAATAATTTATTTATAAGTACAAAAAATCATTAAATACTGAATAGGCAAAGTATCTCTTTGCTGAACAAAAAATACGTTTGCGTGACGCGAGCGACCATCTAGAGTAACTTTTTACAAATAGAGTTCAGACAACTTGCGCGTTTTTGCATGATTCGCTACATGCACGCATACAAGAATGCGGAAGCCCGATGAATGGAAACCCCTTGCCTTAAAGCCGGTGAACCCGATTTCATTTCTCGCATCAATATCGTCAAGCGCCGAAGGTTCACGATAAAAGTTTAAGGCGTAAATTCAAAGTAATCGAAAGTTTATTTATATCCGTCGGTGTGTATTAAGTCAATACTTTATTTTATCCAGATTGAGTAACTGGTTGCATTGCCACTATTCTTTCATCCGCCCGCGGCATCGATTAAATGCTATTCTGCACCGAGAGATTCTTTTGGTAAAAATTACTTTCTGTTTAGTAATCTTGAGATTACGTCATCTGTTTAGTAAAAATGATTCCAAAGCACTGTAAAAATTAGTCAGTTCACTTCTTAAGACTTCGTTAAAAATACGGACCCAAAACCTCGCGCAAGCTTTTTATGTTTCATCGTAAAAAAGGAACCGTCGGATCTCAGTGCGTTCGACTACAGTAGACTACATTCAATATAAATAATCAAACCCATTATGAAATTTGACGTACCGTAGGTGTGTAGAACGGCGCCTGCTCGGCCCCGAGGCCGGGGAAGTAGGCGGTAATGCCCTCGCTGGCAGCGGCAGCCGCAGCCGCTGCGTAGGGGGCACTGTACATAGAAAGGGCCGCGGTTGGCAGGGCCCCGAGCCTCTGGTAGCCACCGAGGAGCTCGTACTGGCACGAGCATACGGTCTGGCCGGTGATGGGATCGGTGAATATGGGCCTGCCGGTGTCGCAGCAGCGTCCGGGCGGCGGGCCGGTGCCGGCCGGCGGGGGAGCGCCCGGTGGACCACCGCTCTGCGAGGCCGGGCTCACCGAGGCGACGGCCGTCGGACTGCCGCCTGGCGGCCGCACTACTGCACTCGTCACCGCCATCCTCACGCCTAATGGGTGGTGCGGGTGTACGTGACCGGCCGACGAAGTAGCCGGACTCGTGCTGCTGCCTCCGCTGCCGCTCAGCAGGGAAGAGCCGATGCCGGAAGCCGGGGAGGCCGAGGACGACGCTAGGGACGAGCTCACTGTCACAGGAATCTGAAAGCATTGTTAATTTTCATTGATCATTTTGTTTATTATTTGTGCCATCTTAAGAGAATTTTTTTTAAAATAACTGTTTAACCATAAAATATCAACCTAAAACATCAACGGAAAACTTAGCGAACTAAAAAATTAGTTCAAGAGAATGAATAAATAAGACGAGGTGACGTATCGGAAGTTTCTCTCCAACTGATTGGAATGAAAAGCTCGGCGGTGCCGCGCGTCGGACGAAAGTATCGGCAGCTTGGGACAACGTATTCATACAACACACACTACTTGACATTTGCCGACATGATCGGTTCAGCATTATAGACAGCGCGCATATCCGGCAATTCAACACGGCGGCGGACGCGCGCCGGACTCTTCGGGGTGGTTGAATATTCATCGCTCGCGCTCACTCGAGCGCCTTTATACGTGTCTATATAACGAAACGGACGAAGTGATCTCTCCTTCTAGCCGCCCCCTCTGCCCCCTTCTCTTCTACGTGTCTCGGATTATATCGACGGCCCGGGGGCCGGACTAATGTGACTAAATATGGAAACGAGCGGCTTTCTTTCACGTGTATCCTCCGCGGTCTTTCCGCTCACGACGACTAATGATGTTTATTCAGACGAGACAATAACCCGCGGCGGCTTGCCGATATTACGCGCATATAGGTAGCTCGGGCCCCGGAGGAGCGGAGAACTTCGACTCATTGTTCGGCTTTATAAGGCGCTGCCGGCGCGCCGATGAGGAATTCCTATGGTTTGCCGCTGAGCTATTGAAGAAGCTCGATTGTCCCGCGACGATTAACCGCTCTATGATCTTTTTTTCTCAATTGGAAAACTATTAATTGAACGTTCTTATGGACTGCGAAATCTTGTTACACTTCTTCGTTTATCTTTTCTCATGTGTTGCTGATGCAGTAACTTCACTGATAATATTAAATAAACTAAATCACTTTTATGATTTAAAGTTACAACTCCGTATTTGTTCTTCTGTTATTTATGCAATGATGTAATAAACATACGGTAGTTTAAAGTGTTTTCTGTTTAAAATATTTTCTGTCCGTTTCTAAATTATGTAAGAATGATTTTTTATGAGGAAAAGAGTATTCTTCAACCTTCGATTCGATATCATTTTGTGCATGCGTGCCGTTTGCCTCGATCGGCCGGCACGCGTTGTTATTGAGATCAATAATTTTTTCAATAATTGTGCGTGCGCACGGCGATGATTTCTCTCATGTGCAACATTCAATTTACAGTTGTTGCATAAGCGTAACCAATTTTTCCATATGTAAAGCTCGCGATTAGATAGGCACGCACTTCCAGATTGGCCGTGAGTGAAAAGTACGTGAAAAAATGACGCGATCGCCGCTGTACGTGCGCGAAATAATGTTCGGGTATTGAGAAAAATCAATTTATTAACGAATCGGAATTAATCGGCAAATTGAAAATGTTAAAAAAAAATTGGCAAATAAATCTATAAAACGCTTGCGTAATCAAGAATTCTTAAAAAAAAGTAGTGATAAGTTAATGAGTTAACAGTGAATTGAAACAAGACAAGACGTCACGAGAATTGTCTTATCTAACCGTCGACGACTTTTAAAGCAAAACAACCTTGTCGTTTCTCAATTAATAAAATGTTAATTTATTAATGCTCCAAAATGAATTGAAAAGAAGCAGCTTGCTTCTTGAACAAAAAAATTATTCTGTATTAATTCCATAAATCAAAAAGTTTAACTTCCTTTCAAATAAGAAAATTCAACATCATAAATAATGTAAGCTGGTGTATAAAGAAAGCAATAAAAGCAGTGTAAGCGTGTAAAAAGAAAGAGTTGATACAACCGTCGGATCAGCCTTCATAAATTCCACGGCAATCTAACGCTCCGTGTATCCCATAACCGCGACGTACGCATACAACGCATACACATTTACACGTGCTTGCACGCGCGAGCGGACAAAGTCAAAGTTTACCGGCGAGGATCGCAAGGCCAGAGACTAGCAGCTGCCACCTCTAAAAGGCTCTCGCGCTTTTCTTTCTTTTCCCAAAGACTCTCGCCCCGGTCTCATTAATTCCACATCAAACACTGCCACGGCGCAGGACTAAACAGATTAGGAGCAGGCTCGAGTGCCCGTGCGCAGCTCCTCGCCCCATGTGTTTGCTCACCGGCCGTGCGACGCCCCGTAAATACCCGCGCGCGGCTAGCGGTTTAGTCCCAAATGTTTATAATATTTACGGCTAGGTTACACCGATTCTTTTTGTTCTTCTTATTGACCGAGCGATTGTCGACGCGCAGCCGAATCCTCTGATTTATGGCTTTACGCCGGCCAACAAAATGAATTCGACGGATTTTTCCTTGAGCGGATTTTTTTCTTTGGAGTTTTCATTGTGATCGCGCGGCCAGTAAATAAATGAGAAGTTGCTCGATGTACGAGGTACATGGGTCTTTTTTTACAGATATTTAGTTGCTTCCACCAAAGTCCTACGTAAGTGTTGGAATCATTGTTTGACAATTCTCTCACGATTACCAAGTTCAATTGACCGCACGTGAAATAAGTAAGATGCAAAATATGCGATAAAGCTGATCGGACGATTTGTTACTCACTTTTTTTGTTTGTCTCATTGCCGAACTAAAATAGTTTAGTCCAACGTTCAAGACAATCTGCTGTTCGAGGTGAGGATCATTAAAATTGATTCTTTAGTAACTGTTGATTGAAAAGGGTTTGAAAGGAAATTTTGTACCGCTATGAATGTACAGCATTAAAGAAAGCTCATTAGAGAAACAGTGACTTGTAAGTAATCTACACTGTCGAACGTTAATTTCAAATTAGCAAAAACTTCAAGTTTACATACAAAGCCGCGCGTATAAATTACGATTTTATTCAAAAAATGGAATTTTAAACTTACACTCTGTAACTTCTCACTAAATTCTCTCGCTTCGCTTTAAGAATTGTAGAAGTGGCTTACATATCCACTACGACAGGCAACATTTCTTCACACGCCCGAAATCAATATCCGAACAATCGTCTATATCGCCTCGCTCTTAAATACGAACAGCTTGAGAGAACTTTGCCGATCTAAAAATAATAAAAATGCACCGCTGCGGAAAGAAGGAACAGCGATCGTGCATCTCTGGTCATTCCACCGCTGGCGGAGGAATCAAAAAGCGCCCAAAAAGGAAGAAAGGGAGAAGATCGGCGGAATAACTATTTCCTGTGCGCCGGCTTGTACACGTCGATCGCGCGAGCCCGATAAAGGGGGCTCCTCGCGCTACCGCTCGCGCGCGCCCCCATCGCGGAAATACAAAAGCCGACGCGGGAATGCCGAGATCGGTATGAGGGTTAAACGACGAAGCGTGTTTCGAGTGACCCGTGCCCCATAACTCAAGCCGTGGGGTAAAAGTGTGGTAGTGGCGAATGCGAGGAGGGAGCGAGAGAGAGAGAGAGGGGGGAGGGAGGAAGGCAGCGGCGATCGGATCGGACGGTAGCGAGGACTGCAACTATATCACGCGGTGCACAGGAGAGAGGGACGCCAATTGCTCGCGGACACCTTACTCTCGTCCTCGGCGCAGGGGGGAGCGGGAGATGCGATAACGCGGAGAAACCAGTTTCGCGCGGAATATTGTCCCTTTGAGACCGCGAGAAATCCACGGCTGCAGCGCCACCTCACCGATTTTGTATCTCCTCAGCGACGATTTTTCGAACCGAAATGCTGACGTACAACGTAATTGCTTCTATTTCGACAATGGGAATATCCCGCAAGCACACTTTTTTACGATTTTACAGATCGCATAGTTTCCGGAATGAAATAGAATCATTAATTGGATCAATGCTTCTTTAACAACCCCAACCGCTTCTTGCGTTACAGCAACATTACAACGTTATTAAATCCTCCCCCTTCCCCGTAATGCAGCTTTTACGAGCGACGCTACATTACTTTAACGCTGTTTGCTATCGAAATTTTTCGATAAGAAACTTTATTGTCGGTTCGCGAAATACGTCGCAGTCGCTCGCGCACCGGGCCACTCATTAATCAGATATCGGATTTCATCGAGGGGCGCCCATGTTACCGCGTCGCGGCCGATGCAAATGCGCGAAAAAGAGCAATTCGCGATTATTACACTCGCGCGGACGATATGTATCGGCGCATTAGTCTCGTTACATCCTGGGCTTGTTTGTTTCACGCTCCCGCTAATTGCCCCGCCCGAGACGGGGCTCGCTCGCGCTTCGCGACACGAGCGTAAAACCGGAATCCCCACTCGCGCGCTCAGCTTTTCGCCGGCCAGCTGCGCGATCGCGCCGTCGCTTTTTTTTGACATCGCGTTTCTTTCGCCTCTCCTCGGGGCTCACATTTTTTTTTCGAGCGAGGTTAATTGCTCGCCTCGCGCATTGAAGACGCTGGTTAGGAGGCTCTTTCCGGAAAAATTCGTGCTGCGCTGATGGAAAAATTACTTTTCAGTTTGTCGAGCAAAAAGCGTATCTAATTTTGTTTTTGCCATGTCATTGTTGAAATCTATTTCGAGTGGAAATGTAATATTTCAATTTCAAAGAAAAATGTATTCTACTACGATATATCACTTTGTTGCAGATGCAAATAAATCGATAGGATTAGATTTCATGCTTTTTTATAAGAGGTGTTTGAATATTTTGCTTTGTGGAATAAATTTGACCGTATATTTTGGTTTGGTAAATAATCGATTAGTGTAAACTGATTCAAACATTGAAATGCTTGGACTTTTAAAAATCATGTGAAAAATCAAGATAACTTCGACATATTGACTCGACTACAAACAATCTTTAAAATAGAAATATTTATTATTTAAATTAATGCAAAAAGAATTGTATTCACAGACTTCTAAAAAAATATTTAATAGTTACACTTTACAAAAATGCATATAATCCTATAAAAAAATGCTCCTTTAATAAAAATGCATTACATTTCACATTATCCCTTTTTTTTAAACTCGTCGAAAAAGATTCCAGTCAAGCGCATGCACGGCATTTTCAAAGACCTCTTTGCGGAGCCTCGGCGGCATAAACATTCTTCACACATCGCGGTGTACACTCGCGCGCGTTACGGAAATAACTAGCGCCACGAGCGAAGGAGAGCGAATGGAGCTCGGCGCAATAATCCCGAGGGACTCTCGCGATGATCTCGCAGGGGCCGCAGCAGCTCAGGGTGCCGACGAAAAAAAAGAAGATGAAAATGAAAATCGTGTAAGGCACTTCTTCTGTTCCCGAGGCCCTTTGCCGGCGCTTCCTGATTCCTAAGCGGCGTACGGCCCGTAGCTCGTGATGAATATGCGCCGCCGCGAGGAAGGGGGGAGGAGGACGGGAGGAAAATATAAATAATCGAAACCGCGCGACCGTAAGTGAGTATAAGTGTACTGCTGGGAAAACGTTTGGTTTTTACGTGTTCCCGTTATTAGCGTTCTGGCCCGGAAGAGTCCATTTCCATCCTGACGCCTTCGCTCATCGGAATTTATATGCACGCGGGCTTCTTCTCTACGGCTATTTTCTGCTTGCACCCGCGACGGGATATCGTTTTAATAGCAGCGATTAGTATCATTAAACGACTTTGGAAATAAATATTCCGGTAGTTGCGTATTAGTCGAAATTATTTGACTTCTTTTCATCGACGAGCTTTGCAATAATTTATGCACTGCTTCTTAATGCTAATGCTTTTTTAATGCAAACGCACCATTTAATTATCATAAATATTATGCTAATACAAATACTTTTTTGTCGCTCGGGAGGTGATGTCTTTTTTTTACATTCCTGGAATTTAACGCGAACACCTCGGACAGATCGCAAAAAAATTACAACGAATAATTAGTCATAAGATAACGATTTCTTTGCTTCGTATTAAATCATAAATTCTTCGATATTCCAGAAATTTTTAACTTTGTAGCAGATGTACAACAGAAACTATCAATTGTTATTTAATTGCACTTGAAGTTTTTGGTATTTTTCAATAAAGGTTTATTTCCTGACGTCACGATATCCTGTGCGCTCCAATCAATTGACTTCGGCAAACGCACAATACTTTATTTGTAAACTCATTTGTCGCAACAGTCACACTATTTTTGACGGCCCACCGACCCCATTAAATTTAATAAAACGCCGTTAATTTGGGGTCGCTTATGAATGTTGCAATGTTATGTATCTTTCGCGCGGCTCGGTTTCGTTTCCCTCGCCCCTTTCGCCGAATTATCTGCGATTGGTAAATCAATTTTGCTGTCGCAAAATAAAATGACCCGTTAAACGTGTTACATAAATGGGAAGAGAAGCATTTGCTAGTCAGCCAAGCGCGCGATACGATCATTCGTTCGCGTACACATCGACTCTTTGATTTAATTAAAATAGTAATGACATGTGTTTCATGAAAAATGTACGGTTCGCTCAAATTGATAAAGACAAGTTATTTCCAGCGGCTTCGTGTCGATTTTAATTTTTAAATGAGTTATTAGAAAAATACATATTCATTTATAGAGATTACACAAACTTAAATTTGCCATTCATATTTATTAGCTGCGTTGATTTGAGTTTTTATTAATGAGGTATTAAAATAGTAAATAAAATTATTGAAAATTTTAGTTACTCGAATTAAAAAGGAATTACTAAGTTTGTACTTCTTGTAACAGGATACGAGTTTAGTACTCTCTTTATGCCTAAACGAGATAAAGTTAATAGTTTACTATTTAGCTACTTTTGCCTCACAGTTAGACCTCATTTAGCTGTTAATCAACAGTGTATTTTAAACGCTGGCGGTTTTCGCTCGCACATAAACTTCGCGGATTCTAAAAGAATCTTTCACGACGCTCGAGCTTGAGCAATAAAGTGCCTGTATAATTATTATTACGAGCTCTTACATATGTGCAGTTTCTACGGAGCCAATTCGTAGCAGCTCGTGAATACATAAAGAGTCTAGCGCAAGTTTTGTATACCAAGAATACGTAAGCAGATTATTACGCCACCGACCAAGGAGCCGTTGTATTATACTCGTATCTTCTTCACTAAATGTACTCGAAAAATCATAAAAAATTTTCTTTCTCCGCCAGATTTCTGGGAAAGCGAAGAAAAAAATGGAACCACTTACGTCAGCAAAGAATAATTGTGAAACGCAACGGCACGAAGTGTGGACGAAAATAAGCATACCGATCGGTCGCATTAGCTCGTCGGATTCCGCGCGATACTTTTTCCCGAGTGCACCCGTCCGGACGGAGCTCGCGGTTTTGCCTTTAACGTGCTCGCACATACGCAATGAGGGCCGTCTCCTATTTAAGGGCAGGCCACCTATGGGCCTCGGCAGCCGGCCGAAAAAGTTATATATCGGCGCGGATGATCGATGGGGCATCGATCATCGAGAAAAAGGCCGACGACGGCCCCGCGACGAATCGATGATGAGGCCGCGCGAGCCGAAAGGGCTGCTGGGGACAAAAAACGCACGTCCGCACCACCTGTCCCTCCCGTCGAGGCTCCGCGAGCGCGCGACATTGTCGATATCGCGCCTTTATAAATCCCGGGCGACTGTCGCGGGTGCCCCGCGAGCTGAGATTTATCGCCGATCGGCCGTGATTACCGGCATTTTCGACGGATTCCAGTGGCATGTGAACTACCCTTGGAATGTTCTTCGTGCGCGATTTGTTAATGATTTGTCAGTTTTTGCGCGAGACCAGGTATCGAAGAAATTGCATTCATTGACTTTTCTGAGATGTCGTTAATGAGCGTGTTCTGTTAATGTACATTGATGAGAGTGAATTACTAGTCTGCTAAAGCGACAGAGTATAATTTAAAGTTTAAAAAAACAAAAATGTTATTAATGGGTTAAACTATTGTTGAACAAAAAGGTCGATTATAATCTGGCGAAGACTCGTTTAGTAAAAAATAAAATTTTAACCGTCCATTGTCACGAAGATTAAAAGTCAGAATAAAATAATAATCCGCACACACCGTATCTAATCAAGAACCATCAACGCAATCGGTTAAGACCGAAATACACACAAATAACATGGGAGGTTAACAATGGAGCGCGGAAGTGGTACCGAAATCTCGCGTCCAAACAATCCTTATCGCATTAACGAAAAAGCCCAGTACCCCCGGAGGTCGAGAACGCGCTGGTTCGCACGCACCTCTATACCGGGAGAGCGAGAGCGAGCGCACGCGCGCGACTCTGCTCTCTCAGGAAAGTCGATCCTCCGCGGCTCTTTTATGGACACAGATGCGCCTTGTTTGCGCTCGGGGCATTTGTCACGCGTGTCCCCGGGACCAGGGCCCACGGAGCGTCAATATTGACTGCGCCCCGCGAGGGACCCAGATTGATGGACCCGCGCGCGTGTATGTGCATAGGACCCGTTCCGCTCACTTATACGCGCCAGCGCCGTCCGGCCGTTATAATCCGGGAACGAGGCTCCGAATTATGCATCCGCGCGCCCGGTGCATATGGCCGGATTCGAGCGACGATGACGACTCGAGTTCGCGGTTTTACGAGGGTGAATTTATGAACTTCATCCGATCGCGTCTTTACGAGCGCGCCCCGATTCCCATTGTGAGAGCCGATTGTCTACTTGTTTGCGGAGATTAAAATGCGTGTTTTTCGTGTTTGCCCCGAGAGTCGTGTAGAAAAGTTCGAATAAAGAACTGTGGCTTTTAGGATTTCTGAGTTTACGACATTCTGCTCATGACGTAACGTACAGTTGTAATATGAAATGTAAATATATTAAATGCTCTATTCAACGAAAGCTCAAAAAACATTTACTCGACATTTATAGGCTTTTCTCTTTGCTTTAAAAAAAATGACTCGATAAAAAAAAGATTTTATCTGTAGTAGGCTAAACATCGGAAGCGGGTACCCTTTTCTTTGCAACATAGTTTCTGCATTTGGAATAAGATAAATAAATCGGCTAAAAAGGCGACATTGTATATTTTATTTAATAAATACGCTCTCTAACACGACACAAAGGAAACTCTGTACAGTCGTGAGTATCACCGGACACGCCGTATCCCCGTTACACCATCCATTATTCGATGTTTATTAAAATATCAAATACAAAGTTTCGCGCCGCGGGGCCCATGTGTGCGGCATGAGAGCACCGGCTCGGCGCATAATCCGACACCGACACTTCCTCGTCGATAACGGAACAGACTAAACGCCCGCCACAATGGCTGAACTTATCAGCGAGTTCGGGGAGTCATCCGAGCTCCCCGGCACTTTTTCTGCATCGTAGTCCACGGGACAAGTGCTTCGCCTCTCCTCCGATTAGCTTGCAAATAAGGCTATTAATAAAGACGCCACTTGTTCCCCTATCGCGTCTCCGCCGCGAGAGTTTGCAAAATGGAGTCGCGAGCACCCGAGGCGATGAGCACGGCTGAATGAAGGATGTTAAAGTGAAACCCGAGTGCCGGAAGTCTCGGGCCTTGGCTCGACTCTATTGTCAACAATCTCGACATTGTTCCACGCCCGAGCCTCCAGCGCTTAAAGTATCGTATCTCCCGATTACTGGTAATGCGACTTTTAGTCGGACTCAGTGGCTCAATAATTTTTCAACGGCTAGTGAATTTACTTTCTACGCCCGCAGAAGGACCAGAAAACGCCATGCTCGAGATCGCGAGGGCGGATCCGAGTCAGCGCCTCACCTTTCTCGTATCGTGTAGCGTCCATTCAGCGAAATCGTTGACCGTTAATATTCTTTTTAAAAAAATTGAATGAAATACTACGAGTTATAATTTTTTTAGTATTATGAATGAAAAAAATGAAACGAGGCTTCAAAAAATGTTCCACTGTCTCGTTGGCAACGAATAAGTTTTGAAAAAAATACGTTAGATGCCGAAGGAAGCATTTTAAGAAATGAGGGAGAAGCGATAAGGAGAAGTGCCGACGAGGCACAGCGCGTGCAGCGGCGGGCTGGTCATTCATAATTTTTGCCGGCCCCATAGTAGAGCGCGTCAATGACTCTCTGCAAGCCGACGGCGCAGCGCGTGACGTTTAGGCGCGAACACGTGTACCACGCCCCGAACACTCCGAGCGCGAGCTTCTGCGTCCAGATGGGGCGTACTGGGCTTCCAGCGACGGTTTACGGCCCGTGGGCTTGCGATTAATCATTATCGGCTCTGGCGGCATTTTACACGTAGATTTTCATGAAAATTCATTCGAGTATTATTTTACATTCCAATTGTGTCGAAAATTTTTAATTGCACGATCGGAAAAATGTACCAGATTTAAATTTAATTGATTTTTATTGTTAAAATTATCTATCAGTTGATCGTAGAATACATTACAACTGATTTTCTCGTTGGATCTATGATAATTAGATTGTAGGAGATACTGTAATTGCGTACCCCATCACATTTAATAGGACAATGCGTAAATAGCTATTTAAAGATACCGCGATTATTAGATTATTAGTTTCACAACATAGTTTATGTAATGCAAACTTTACAATCGATGTGTTGATCGTTTATTTATTGCCAACATCTCACGTGCTTGAACTTAATTTTTATCGTGTGAAACGATACAAATTTTGTATGATTAAATAATTTTTCTTCCCAATTAACACTACGCGGTTTTAAAAATCATGGATTTTATGTAATTTTTTTAATTGTGTACCGTGACTACGAAGTGCTTGTAAGTCTACGTGATAATGAGTTAACTCGTTAATGTATTTCCAGATGCGTGAATCTTTAAGCGCTACGAAATAATATCTTATCTAATATATTCCATTTTTTTCTAGAAATAAGGTTTTTTTCTTCGCTTATTCATTCCTATTTATATGTTAACTAAGTTCAGTACCATTCTGCATCAAATACATAAATATTAACCATTCACAATTAAGATTTTAGAAGCTACTTTCGAACAAATTCTCATGCTTGTTTTTTTAATCATGATTCTTCAATTCAAATACAAAAAGAACGTTACAGAAAATAAATTTAATCAGTTAATCAAAGCAGTTTGTAAATTATCGTAATCACGGTAAAAGCTGGAGTCACCGTCCAAATTGAATTTCACACAGTTGGTCGCAGGTCATAGTGACATTCTCATCCCTGGAGAAAAGGCGAGCGGGCACTGCTTCGGCTGTTGCACAAAACTACATAGATAAGAGACGAGATCGTCGAGGCGGTAAAGGATATGGTATAGCCTACTTTTAGTCGAACTCGAAGGTGAAATCCAAAAGAAAATGAGGGAATTGCTCGTTAGTTTTGTTCCTATTTAGAATCCAACGTGATCTTGACGGAAATTTATGCCAGAAGGAACGCTTACTTGACTTGTGCAATTAGGGGTATTACTTAATTTTTCGTTTTTTAAATTGTTTATCTTTTGAGAAATTTATAAATAATGAAACATCAAATTCCATTTAACGCAGTTTACACTTATAAAAATGCTTGGAAAGTATTTTGAATTATACAAAAATAAAATAATTCATACTGACGATCGCTTCAACTGAGTAACTAATTAATTGGGAAGTTCATTAGACCAAAAACGTAAAGTAAGCTGATATAGATTGGCAGTAAATCTTGGAGATCAGCAAGTTCGTTACTCTAAAAATAATTCTAATCTATTCTGCTACAATAAGATCTATCTACTTGATGCTAATAATTACTCTAAAATGAGATTTTTAACCATTGTGGTAATAACCGCCATTTGGAGTACGTCAGATTTGTAATTGACGTATTTCTCTTCCGCGGGCGGATATGTTTTCTGAATGAAAGGGATCCATTAAAACGCAGCGAGCGATAGCGAGAAATATAGCCACGAATGAATGGAAACCTTATCATTTACAGTCCATTAATAACAGGATACGAGCCTAATAAAAATATCGCTACGCTAACGCGGCGAACATTAGATTTGCCTTCATCAGCGCAGCAGATTTTTCCGCGTACAATCGAACGCCCGCGCCTGGTATACATAGCGAATTCGGGATAAAACGCGCACAGCTCACCAATGGCCGGAAGTTCCTAATAAAACACCGAAATCGATGCGCCCTGCAGGATACTCAATAGTAAAAAAGAACAAAGAACAGAGAATAAGCATCTCGTTTAATTTTTCATGGCGGCCAAGCAAAAACCCCTTTCGGGAGTGAGGCACCGCTATAATCGGTCATGTAATCGTGACTGTCGGGCGATATAAAAGTTTCATAAGAATTGCGGACAAAAAGTATTCTCACAATTTGCTATTTTTAAGCAGTCCTTCCTTCACGACCCGGGATTCGCTAACGATGATAAATTAATAAGACCGCACCTGAGCGAGATGTACGTATATAATTGAATTGGGAGTTTGAAAAATTGAACGAATGCGAGGTAAATCGAGGATGTGGTTGGAATTTTTATGAAGATCTTTTAAATACTGTGTTCTCTGGGCTTCGGATTTTTTAAATGTTGTCCAATTTTTCACGCGATGTTTTATTTAATCGTGCATGTCGTAGTGCATTCAAAATTTTATTTTAGCGTAAAAATAGTAAAATGTATCAAAATATTGTGAGAAAGCTTAGCAGATAGTACTTGCATTTATTTCAGTCTGAGTGTATTTTTAAAATATTCAAAAATGGGCAGCAATATTTAAAGAACAATAAAGAAGGTTTAATAAAGAGTTTCTGCTGTAGAATATTTATGAAAACTTTATTTCGCTCTTTTCGGATTTTATTAATTACTATTTACTGCCACACACTAGTCTGAGGTATCACCGTAACTACTGAGTGAATAATAGCGGCTAAACCCATTCGCCGCAACGAAAGCAAAAAATGTGAAAAAAAAGACAGCGACGTTCGGAAGGAAGCGTATCAGTCTCGATTAAGATGCGCTGACAAGCGCCCAGCGGACACGGATTAACTCAACGGATCGACTCCTTTTTCAACCGCTCCGCGCTAAATTTATAGCCGGCACGGCATTTATTCATAAAAATCTAAAAATACACAATGCACGGGAACCCTTCGTCGCCTTGCGCGCTCTCTCGCATCCACTCATATTTTACTTTGACAAATATCGCGGCACCTCCGCTCTCCGTTCGTTCACACTCCCGCTTCCCTTTTTTCTCGCTCTGTTCACTACGGCGCGCGCCTATTTTTCGCAAATTTTCATCGCTTATTCGTCGCTTGCTTTGGAGTTTCATTTCATCTCTATTTTATTCTCGTTTAAGTGATGAACAGAAATGTTTTTACGATTTCGGTAATAAGCGAGCCGTGTAAAGTAATAGATTTATGAAAGCTAGAATCATTTTTTTAATAAATAATTGGATTTAGGAATTAAATGTATTAATAATTCATAAAAAGGATTAGTAAATTTAATTAGTGTGATTGACAACATATTAGTCTTTAATACGAAATTGTCTACACCTACTTATATTATATGAAAAGAGTAAGCTAGAAATGTAATTAACGGAAAGGCAAACAATCTAAAACCCACGCAACGACATCGGGTGCCGAATTTTTGCCGATGAAAACGCAGCTCCAATCTGTCAGAGTCGATATCGCTCGCAAATATCGATACATACTCCGCGCTCGCGCGTTGCGTCAGCGATGCAAGACCGGTTTCCGACGCGTAAATTATTGTCGCCTTTCAAAATATCAATTTGCGCCAGTGTCTATTACACGGGTATTGGTACGTAATAGCGAGACGCGAAAATGAAATGCATATAGACATTGATTTACGGTGCGAGGCGCGGTCTCCTTTTTTCCTCAATGCCACGATGCGTTCTGGAGACTCTATAGATCTTTCCGCGATTTCGGCGATTTTTTCATGCACCTCAGGATGGACAGATTTTTGTTTTACAATCGACGGGACTAATTGTCATCGCTGAGCGATTTTATTCCTTTTTTTATTCCTTGTGTCGCAAACAAAGCGTTGTTTAATTGTTTTAAAACGCTGTTCTACTTCTGAATTATTGCATGTATTTGAGATAAGCGAATATTTAACACATTCATTATTCAGTGGGGATATACTGACCGATTGTGATGTAGCGCTCGCCTTAAATTTTCATAAACACATAATGGAAATCAATTTCCATTAGTTTGAATAGCGTATTTATTCTCGCGCTATAATCGGCTGAAATTTATTTTTTATTTAAGCTGTACAAACGTCTTTAAGCTGATTCACTAGTGTAGATATCCTTTTTACATAAATAACGATTGATGCTCATTTATTTAAACGTTCGACATTTCTTAATTAAACGTAATCAAAGTGTCTTAGTCTCCTTGTTAATTGGAAATCTAAAATTTAAATGTTGAAAAATAGAAGTAACTATCTACTGCAAAAAGCCGATTTCTATTTAAAAAAAGACCCTTTCTTTTTCCTTCAGTTTGGCTTTATTAATATCTTGAAATTTCAAACGCATAAAAGAAACCTTTATCATCCATTCTATTTCATAATCCATAAAACATGTTAGTACCAATGTCGAGTACTAAAAATCAGTATTACACTTAACTACACGACTCGCACGAATCCAACCAGAAATAATCAGTGCAGCAGTAACCGCCGTCGTATATCTCCCCGCGTAAATTTGGCTCGGGCAAGCAAGTACCCGCAGCTCGTCTAACCGTCGATGCACATTAAACCCGTCCCGTTAACAAATCGCTCATTGTGATCGCTCGTACATCCGCAAGCCTCCACCTGCGCGTGCAACACGTTATCGGAAGGGACACGTGTGCGGTCTTTACGGAGGTAGCGCGCCTACCCTTTAATCAAGGTCGGTGAGGATACCACTCCCAGAATTTTTTTTTATAATTTTTCGATCGTCACGCGTGTTTTGCAATGTAGCCGATAGCAATACGCTGTAGCTTTTTATTTTCGTAGCATGCATCGTTCATACGTTTGTTTTAAGCTACCTTATTGCCGCGACCGATTATTTTTGCGACGTCTTATGAATTGCGCTGAAAGCCACTAGCTGCCAAACCTCAACGTTTTTTCCGGTATAGCTAAGTGCCCCATGTTGTTTCGACACGTCTTTGTACTGATCAAATTAACATGCTGAGTGGTAACTACTTAACCGGGCGGCTTTGAGAAAAATTCTTGAAACATCTGGGGGTAACGTAAGGAGCAAATTCCAAATTGGGTGAATACTGGCTGCACTGCGAGATACTAAAACGAATGTTAGTTGAAATTTACAACTTCGGGAACGAAAATAGACTATCGTGCAAAATTTTCACTTCAAACTCTCGTACCGGCGGGAAGTTTTGAAAGGGTGATTCCCCGCAATTTTTCTTTCTCGCAAACGAGCGGGTATCCCTCTTTTTCCTCCTGCTCTCTTTCGCGCGATCCCTGCCTTCCGATCTCGTGTACTTTCACCTCCAGCGGATTGGGTAACGCGAGTTCCAAGCTCCACCGCGAAACGCAACCTGCATGAAGTCGCGCGTTATAAGTTTGCCAGGTAAAGTCGATCGCCGCGAGCCGGCAGCGGCCCTCCTAACTTCAGCGCCGCCGTTACACCAATTCACGTTGTGTCGATTTAACGATTTTTTATGAGATCATGACGTTCGATTTGCCCGTAAAAATCAGCCAGATTTCCGCGGAATTCATGAAGTATTTATAGAATTTGAAGTGATTGTGTACCAGTGAATTCAGAACAGATTTATTCTTCAAAGCAAGAACTTTGAGTTGATATTTTATGTGAAAAATGTGGAGTCCAAGTGTTTTAAATTTAAATGTTATCTGATAGATTCAAGTTACAAAATATCAGTCATCTTACAGAAAAGTTTATAAAATATTTATAATCTTGAATGTAATTCGAAGTTAAAGTTACTTGCCTTTATTTAAAAAAAATGTTTATTACGTGTGTATTGTATGAGTCGCTTAATTACTAATTGTACCTTGTTTACTAAAATATATTTTTTGCTATACTTTTTGTTGCAAAGACATTCAATTATCAATAAGGAAAAAAAGTACTCACACGGTTTAAAGTAACGTTAATTAACTGGACATTTGCGTAACTTTATGCCATTTTTTACAAATGAATTGTTTGAAAAGTCAACTCTGAATTACAAATTGTCACATCACTTTCATTCCAAAATTAATTCTCACATCAAAATATCAAACGCGATTAGATTTTTGTTAAAAAAAAGTAAATAAAAAATATTTAATTTAAAAAAAAAGAAGGAAGCCGCACGTAAGAAGCCGCTCACGCTCGACTCACCTGCAAATTTGGCGATCCTCTGAAGGAGAACTGTGACATGATGCGTCGGCCGGACGAGGGCCGCGATGCTCGAGGGCACCCACTACGCTATCATCGTTTCGTCCTTCCCGTCCACATGCGTGCACAAGTATATGTACGCCCGCGTACACACACACTCGCGCCCGTCAAATTTTCGCTTGACCACCCCCTTCCTTCCTTCTCTCTTTACTACCTCGCGTCTAATCGAGCCTGTCCGCTGGCCTCGCGCGTGTCATAGGATATACCGGTGATTGCGCGCACTCCGCACCCGCCTAATCGTGTCCAGGGAATATTGGGCCGGTGAAAGAATTGCCTCCGAAAAGGAGCAACAAAATAAATCGAGCCTCCGTGCAACTTCTTCGTCTAAGTGAATGACACTATCACTGGGGATTCGCTCTTCCTCTCGTTGCACGATAAATCATCATCGACTTTCCGACTTTTTTTCCCTCGCTCCTCTGCTCGTCAGCTTCCGACAAAAAGAAACGTACCTTCACACTTATGCTCCCTTTAAAATCCCACGCAGCGACCTTGAATTGCTCCAGTATATCACGTTCAAAAGAGTCACCGTTCCAAGCACCGATATTCGCTGAGTGGCGAATCTTTTCTCGACCAGAGCAAACCAACAATAAAAATTTACAAAACACACGCGTCACTTGTCACGCTCGTCGAGAATGGAAAAAAGTATCGTTGCATTGGGGCAAAATAAAAAATTTTTTCCCCGTCGCCGGTGGCAACGTAGCAGCCGGGCGGAGTCGCAGTCCTTCGTTGCAGCGGGCGGCGTGCGCGCTCGCTCTCTCCGCTTAAACACACAACTTGTACACGTAAAATGTTGCACGGCGGACGCGCAGCAGCAGCAGCGGCCAGATCTCCGATCGGCGCGCCAGCTATGATCGGTCACGACTATCGTCCTCCGAAACGTCGTTTCTTTTCGACGGAATCCAGTCCGGCTCTCTCTCTCTCTCTCTCTCCGTCTCTTTCTCTCCCCCGTTCTTCTTTCCGCGCGGCACACAGCTGTGTCGCGCGTCCTTGTGACCCTGTAGGTGTGTGTGCGCACGCGTGTGTGTCGCCGGGCGCAGAAGGGAAGGGGGAGCCCCGAGCAAAAAGCGGCGTGGGGCAACCGAGTGGCGCCCAAG
Source organism: Eurytoma adleriae (assembly GCA_900480045.1). Lineage (NCBI taxonomy): Eukaryota > Metazoa > Arthropoda > Insecta > Hymenoptera > Eurytomidae > Eurytoma > Eurytoma adleriae. The sequence continues at coordinate 102,783 of UXGC01000392.1, forward strand.
AGCTAGGCTCGAGCTCCGGTGGTGGGGGGACGGCCGCGTGTGCGTGCAGCGTCCGTGTGTCGCGCCGGTAGGGATGAGAGTGGTGGAAAACGTGCTCCTCTCTCTGCGCGCCGGTGTGAACGTCGCTGCAGTCCGGCCGTGTGGACGGTGCCTTAGTGATCAGTAGTAACAGTCAATGAAGGACGCACGCGCACGCGTAAATGTTCGTTCGTGTATGAGTTGTGCATGTGCACGGGTATGGATGCACGAAGATTCGCACTGGGCGCACGGCGCGGCGCAGCGCAGCGCAGGAGTCCGACAGGGCTCGAGCGCGCGAGAGAGACGACGGGTCTCTCGCAGTGTTGGGCGCCAAGTACAAACTGGCGTGGCACAGCCGCTCGGCTCTCGAGCGTAGCGCGCCGTGTAACGCGGTGGCACTTGCTCCCTCTCCTTCTCGCACGCTCTCTCCGTCTCGCTCTTTCTCTCGCTCGACGCTCGGTAGCGGCGGCGGCAGCAGCAGCCTCTCTGTCTCTTTCTTTCCTCGCGCTAGAGCTGCCGAGAGTGAGAGAGTCGGGGGAGCGCTCACCCCCCTCCTCCACCCTCGAAATTGTCCCTCTTTTTTCCACAGACGCGCGCCTCGCCGTGGGGGCGGCACACGGGTAATCGTTTCTCTCTGCTGGTGTGCCCCGCGAGCCACTGACGCTCGTGCGCCTCGAGCCTCGCGGTATGTTCCTCCTTTCCCTCTTCTTGTGCCCACACGCGAATACCCACATGCGCGAGTGAGTGTGTGCGCCCACTCCCTCCAAGCAGCGTTACACGCCGTGCAACTTGCACGCACGATGACGGTTGATAGTTCCGTACGAGCCGACAGATCGAAGCTGGCACACGCGACCTCGCGTAAATGTGTACACACGTACGCGGAGTGGGAGGAGTGGGGTGGGGGAAACGGATACGGCGATCCACTGCGATGCCGCTGGTGGTGGTGGCAATTGTCACCGCAGTTCTTTTCCTTCCTCGGAAAAGGGGCTGATTTTTGCGAGGCGGTTTGTCGGACGTTCGTCCTCTCGCGCTTCCCCCTCCCCTCTCTCCTCCTCGGGTCCCCTCCTCCCCGCCACGCAAGTGGGAGGATCTACGGGAGCGTCAGAGAGGGGGCACGCCACGTTGGGCGCCACCTCTCTTTCTTTCTCGCTCTGTCCGACTAGCTGCCGGTGCTACTACTACAGCTCGTCGCGGCGGCGGCTTCTCGTAGATATCACGGAGAGTGAACGAGGCGGTTAGCACCGGCAAACGCGACAATAAAATACGCGAGAGAGCGCGTGTATCTCCGTCTCCCACTCTCCTCTCGGGAAGCGAGTTTTCGCATCCCCACCACCGGGACTCCCGACCTTTTTCTCGTCGCTCGTTCTCTCTCCCCTCCACCGAGGCGCGACGAGCTGTTTCTTCGGGCTTTTCCCTACTCCGACTGGTGGGAGAAAAGCGTGCTTGTGCTTCGGGGAAGGAGGGGGGCGGCGGCAGCGGATGCTCTCCTTCGCTCCCGCCAGTCCAGCGTATTTCGATCTTCGTTGGGTATCCACGGAAGGCACCCGTTATCGTCGGGGTGGAGGAGAGTGCGCACGAGGGGAGCAGGAGAAAACTACACGACAATTTTAGTTCGATAGATCCCGAAGTTTAGCCAGCGGCGGCGCTGCTGCTTTACTTGCATCGCTGACTTCTTCGCCAGTAGTTTGTTCAGTGCCTCCTGCCCTCCTCCCCCCGTCTTCTCCTTCTACCGCCCCTTGCACAACCCGCTCGCGTCTTTCTCTCTCGCTCTCCTCTTCCCCTGTGTTCAGCACTTTCTTCAACATAACCGCATGTTCTCTCTTTTTCTTACCTTATAGCATCGTACTCCTCACGCTTACCTCGCTCCTTCCCCTACTCTCTCTCCTTGCTCGCCTATCTCCTCCTGCGGACTCGCAACACTTTGACGCGACTCGGTAAAGTACATGGCGAGCAAGAAGCCGTTGCATCTTCCGCTGTACCGACCCACGAGATACTTTTACATTAATGCCTACGCTGGTTTTTAGACCTCGTCGCTTGAATTGAAAATTTTCGCTCGCCTGGAGTTTTACCACGCGATTGCGGTTTCTTCCCCTGCGTCGCAAGAACTTTTAAAGTGTTGGAATAAAGTAGACATGAATCTCTATTTTAGGAATTTCAAGCTACTGAAAAGAATTTGTTGTTTTCTTTGCAATGTACTTAACAGAACATAATTTTCATTTTGTTCTCCACCATTTTTTATACGTGATTGAGACTAATACCATTTATATTTCATTCAGAGAGTAAATGATTTATGTTTAAATATTCATGTCTACTTTAACTTAATTATACAATTAATTGTTCCTGCTTTTTTGAAGATATTAATTTTTTTTTATTTTGAGAAAGGGAACTATTACAATTCCGTAGATGAAATCATGTTTGAAGTAACGGTATTTTTAATTACATGGGTACAAGCAAAATTATAATTCGGATATTGTTTAACATTTTAGATTAAATTTAAGTTGATAAATGCTTATAACTCACTATAAACATTCATATGGATTATATTTGAACATACATTTTTAATAATTTTCAAGTTTTTTGTTCAATACGTCATTACTTTCTTCTACTGTTTCATACTTTCGTAAGTAATATGTTATTTAAAGTATTGACTGACAGATTTAAATTAAAATGCAATAATTAATAAACGTTTCTTATGACATGAATATACATTAAAGAATACAAATTTTATAAATCATTGAACATAAGTTCAATAACTTTGTTTAAAAGTTCAATAATTAACACAATGTTATTAGACAAATATCAAAATTCTGTAATGAATATATGATGTAAAACTGCCAACGATAACACATATTAGACTGTTAAATACCTCAAACCGTTGCGTAACAGCTGCCACGGATTAGAATACAAACTGACATCTCGCTTAAATGCTACTTCAAAGCCCAATTTAAAGTTCTCTTCCCCCAAACGAAAATATCATTGACTACCGATTGGCGTCGTTCAATGCCTGGTCGCATCAGCTGCTTAGAAAAATCATCGTTCCTTCGATCAGGCGTTAAACAAAATCTACGGGTGAAGCTGACAGCCGTCGGATGTACGACGGGCTGCACTCAGCTCAGGTTCGCGGAGGAGCCGCTCAGAGGGCAGCAAAACGCACGCATTTACACTTGCAGCGCACACAGATCGACCGAGTGGCTTTTTTCTCCCTCGGCGACGAATAAAGGCGCGCGCACCGCCGTCGCTGCGGCGGCGGCGGCGGCGAAAAGGGGGCGTTTTCGGAGGGACGTACCGTGAAGGAGGAGCTGAAAGCCCGGCCCGCGCGAAAAGTTCCAGCTGGAAGGGGGACGCGGCGCCAAAAGTGAACGCGCTCGTGCTTCCGCGATAGCTTTTTATCTTAGCTCCGTCTCGCTCTCGCCTTTCCCGCTATCATGCAAACGTGTGGTGCGAAGGTTCCTAAGGTTCCTCATGTACTAAAATGGCCTAATTTTTTCTAAATTTTCTAAAATTTTACATAAATCAGTAATCGATAGAATTATGAAAAATTTGATAAATAAATCAATCAGCTTTTATTAGGGTGAAAAGGCATGACAAGGATACGCTGCGTGGAATAAATTTGATCACAAAACAAGGAAGGAAGCAATTTCTCGCTGAAAAGCACTCGACTCGCGGAACGTTTTGTAAAAACGAGCGAACAATTACGCCGGGAGCTGCTAGCGGAAAATTGTCGAAGCTTCGTGCGAAGAGAGACAGCCGGAAAAGCGGCAGTAGGGATGGAAAAAACGAGGAGAGCTTCCCGCGGCCGGAGCGAAAAATTTCGGGTCCGTTCACTCGCCCCACTTCTTTCTTGAAGGCCCCACCCTCGGGGGGTCGAACGGCACTCGTTGGTACGCTCGGCGCGCAGTTTTTTCCCCTCCGCGGCCGGGGCGCCGCCCCCGGTACCGCCCCTGGCGCTCGCTTGCCCCCACCCCTATCCCGAAGTCTGGTACCGTCTCGCTCTCGCCAGCGGCGCTGCGGGCTCATCCGTCTCTCTCGGTCGCCGCGCCGACGGGAAAAAGGGAGCCCGAGCGAGACTCCGGCGAGCAGCCGACTTACTGCTGCACCGTCGCTCGCTCGGGCGACTCTTCTTTCTGCTGCGCTGCACCAAGCACAAGCCCGTCCGTGGAAGCGAGAGCGGGTAGAGAGAGAGACAGAGAGGGAGAAGAACAGATCATTAGTGCAACGTTTATTAAGCGCTGTGGTTTGATCGTACGCAGGATAGAGGGCGCGACTTTTTCGGCAGTGACGGTAATTAAGGTTGTGTGTGCACGGTTCGCGGATCGTCGCGGGGCAAGGATAAAAGAGCAAGGTAACGAGTTTCGTTTATTTCCCGCACTAGGATTGTTTCTCTTTTTGGATTTGCCTTTTAAGTTTCTGCACCCTTGGTTCACGTATGTATTTTTTGTTTCATTTTCAAAGTACAGATTTTTCAATAACTGTTGATATTTGACAGCTGCTGTGTATGACGTATTTGAAATTTAATGAAATTTCCTTTATTTTTATTAAGATTTAAACGTTTTAAGATGTAATAAAACTAAAAATTTTTTGTATTATCGTTAATAATATATTAATACTTAAAAAAGATGAACATAAATTCTTTTATAAAATGTTTTTTTTTTTCTTAAATCTTCATACTTATTGCAGGCTAATTTGCAAAAATAACCATTTATTCCTTATATAATAAAAAATTCGTGATTCATAATCTGTAGAAGCAGAAAACTTACTATTGACCAATTGCAGAAAGTCAAGCGCTATTAGCAAACTGGTGCCGTCGCGAGACTTTCGTCGTCGTGCGCGGCAGTCAAACTCCCATTTGCGAAGTTGAATCAATTAATGGGCAATCTTACTGTGGAATTCACGATGTCGTAATTGTAACGAGAATCATGCGTTAGTTCGCATTGCAGTATATTTTGCCTTTGTGAATGTTCACAAAACTATTTTTATGTTAGAAGTTTTAGATGCTGTAAGCAACTGTTGGAGAGAAACCATTACAAGAACATTACAACGATTACAATTACATGGACTTTTGCAAGTTATTGTCTTGTGCGGTAAACGGTTTTTGGAAATTTGTATAAAAAAATCTAGTTGAAGTGCCCAACATCAAAACTGGACTATTTATGAGAGTGCTTATGTGTACGGCCGACTACATATAAGAAAAGCCGTAGCGATTGCGGTTAATGGTGAATTAATTCTATTGATAATTGTAAAAATTTACGTAAGTATCATGCAGAATAAAGCATATTTGCAGTAAAAAATAATTTGTCTGCGGTGCCATCAAAGAAATTCGTGTCATTTATGAATGATGTAATGTAAAATAAAAGTGAATATAAATGTTATATTGCACTGTAAATTATGATGATTCTGGTAAATTCTTTGTAATGTCCTCATGAATAACGATATAAATAATATATGACAAGATATGTTATATATGAATATTGTTGAATCACAATGATGACGTCTTGTTTTGATAACTGCCGTTATTTTAAATACATACACCATCACATCACTACCATCTATGAATCATTTATTAACCCCTTAGATACACTCTTCACTACTTCAAAACTTCTTTCTACTTTTCCTTATTTTTCTCCATTTTTCAAATTAGTGCCTAAGGACCAGATGTTTTCATGCAGCAGTTAAAAAAACTCAAGGGCAAGTTATGTTTTGAAATGCACTAATTTTTAAACCAAATAACTAAAAAAGAATTGAATTTATAAATGTCTATTGAATAAAGAAGGAAATAATATGTATAAAAACTACTTATAAAAAGATGCAAACCTCATTCCATGTCTCGATTGTGAAATCTGTTTATATTCAGAAATGTAGTCTCACATTCCTACAAATCATCGAAATAGCTTATCCGCTAATCGTCACATTTCTACCATATTCAACACTCACAGCATAAGCAACGTGTATCTATATCCATAAATGCGAAAGCAGCAGTTCAATAAATTTTGTCGGGTGAGGCACATCACCGTGACTGCTTGAGGCGAGAAAAGGACGCTTGCAAAAAAAAACAGAATAAAATAAGAGAAGAAAGCAGCTGCTGCCCGTGTGCCTGGTGCGGAGGCAAGGTCGGGAGAACGGCTGAAGCGGACGCTCAGGTGGCAGCACGGTTCGATGGTTGAACGTACTCTGGTCGTGTCAAGGTAGAGCAATCGAGAGAGACAACGACAGAGCGAGAGAGAGAGAGAGAGAGAAAGAGAGAAGAGAGAGGTAGCGTCGGCAGCAACGCCTATTACGGCAAACTCGATCCACGTGCCCGTAGAGAGAGGGAAGAGCCGTATATCTCGAGCGTTATAAGCTTCTTACGAATAAGCGAGAAGCGAGAGGGCGGCGGAGGGGAAGTGAGCTCGTTCGTCCCCCACCACGACGGACTTGCCTCCCCCTTTGCAAAACCGAGCGCGTCCGATAGGAGAGAAAGTGGCGGCTACATACCCCACCCTCTCTCTTTCTCTCTCTCTGACTCTCCCTCTCGAAGGGTGGAAGCCGCGGCAATTCCACATTCGCGTGCTTTTTTATACTGGGGTTGCATTTGTCTGTGTACGTGTGCGCTTCTTCTGCGCCGCGAGACTGTAAAAATGCTGAAAGGATAAGTACTTGCAAACATGTGTGAACTTTTTTAAAAATGATCGATGCGTGTGTGCATACGTTTACAAATGTAAATCATAAAGCTGTGCTTAATTTTTTAATCCTGTTTGTAGTACAAGATCACTTGGCGCAAAAGCATGTAGTCTTTTTGTAACTTTGCATTATGCGTGAAGTTGCACTTTCTATTCGAAGATTATAAAAATTGTGTTCTTTGAGATTTTTATTACTCTTTCACTACTAACTTTTTTCATCAATATTTAAGCATTTTTTGGCTCCATTTTCATGATTTGCAGTAAAGCTCAGTTTAGTAATCGAAAAAAGGCTTCTGTTAAAAAAATTAAGAAACAAAGACTTGTTTCACTCGAATAATAAAATTATATATTAATGCTGTTTAATTATATACATGGTATGTCTTTATGCGTGCTGGTGAGTAGAAGAAACTATTTCACAAATAAATAAAATAAAATCGCCATAAAAAGAATAGAAATTGTAAACACCACTAACACAATCAACTACTCCTTGCCGGTGTCGCCCTTTACAAGTGTGTGAGTGTGGTTGCCGTTCGCTCGGGGGTTGAATTGGAAATCTCAAAAAACTTAAGTTCTTCAAAAATTCAACAGAGCGCGCTACAGACCAGCCGAAGCCCCAGTGCCGTCGGTGTCAATATGCACTCGCTACGCTTTTCCTGCTATCGCGCACCTCGCTGAGCGCAGTTGGCTGCAAGTGCCGACGGGGGCTGCGAATTTTCGCTCCCCTGACATGTATGCAGGACGGCTTAGTTGGGGATTTGCTCCCGGCGTAAAAAGGTTGAGGGTCGGGATCCGAGTCACTAGGAGGGAGGCGGGGGATGGAAGACATTGTCGCCGAGATATGAATGAGGTATGAACGCGTTCGAGAATGATTTATTCGCACCGTACGGCGGAGATATAGTTTGTTGACTGATTGGATTTCGGGATATATTGATTCGAACCTTTCTGGGGCGAATGTGTGTTTATCGAGGTCGCGGGGTTAAGCGTAGGAGTGAGACGTTCCCACGTAGGATTTACTACGCGACGTACATCTGATTCTAAGTGCTTAGACGGTATTTATGATGTGGGGTTAATGGTTCTTACAACAGATATCAACAAAATTTGTTTTACAATAAATTACATATTTAAAATATCTAAAATCTTATCGATATTGTTATCTACCGATAACAAATAAATATTTAAAATAATAAAAAAATTTGTTCACATCCGACATTCTCACTTAACTGACCCACACGCGATGGCTACACCAAATATCACCTATTACCAACTATTGCCACCTATTCACCATCTAGATTGCAAATTTTTGACATATCTATTATGGTGTATGGATCATGTAATAAAGAATTTTACTCAAAGGGTAAAAGTACCTAATTAAAAGTTTTTGTAGTTACCTGAATCTACCCTCAAGGATAAACAGCGGATGTTTTTTCAAAATTTAAATCATAGACTATAATTATGATGTCCCTGCAATATTTACACCAGAAAAGCCTTGCCTAGAAATCTTAGTACTTTATAATTAAATCGTTTATGAAATTTTAAATCATTCTAGATATTTACAATCTAAAAGTAAATAAATATTTTATCCATAACATTAAACGGCGAAGGTAATGGGAGCAGGAGCAATTGAAGAGCCATCGATAACGGTGAAGTTATCAAGACATTGCAGAGCATGATTGCTGCGCGTCAACGAAGACGCATCGATTTCCCGGAGACAACGGCAGACCCGCTCTACGCGGCATATTAATTACAGCCCCGAGTCTCCTTATAGCATAATTTATGGGCTGACGCGCACGTAAGCAGACACGCGTACATATATTCTGCACTAGATCAATCGACGAAGATTAATTGGGCAAGTTTGCGTCAAACCAAATTTGTGTACTTTACTTATTTTACACTTGAAATTCTTGTTTGAAGAAAAAATCATCATACATTCTTGAACCACGAACTATTAATCAATTAACGATTTTTACGGATTTAAAATTACTCATTAACTTTTAATGTTGTATACCAATATTTTATTTTAAATCGTAATGTGCAATGTATTCAAGGAAAATGGCGCAATATTGAAATTATAAGAAAGTAGAATGTAGTCATTTTCGCATTGAGATTTTTTCCTAACTGATTTTGTACTACAATTCTTAAAGCTAGAAACATTAAAATGACTCATTAGTTTACGTAAAAAATAAAATTTAGTTTCAATACAGCCTGAAATATAAATCTATTCATCGCGTAACTTGCAAAACTACTTACCTCTGCCTCAAGCAGTACTTTGTAACATTCTTGCAATCTACCATCCCTTAGCTCCGACCATGCGAGAGCGCCATCTTCTCCGGCTTGATTTACGATTCCGGCTGTATACACCGCAGGACCCGACTCGATTCGAGGCTCGAATTAAACGCCAGGCGTCACCAAGGACGCTATATGCTCTCGAGACGAATAAGGCAGAAGGGAAGTTTGCAAACCCTTTTGGCCCGTGGGCAAGTTTTCGGAGCTCGAGGAGGTTGGCGCGAGGGGCCAAAGGAAAGTGGCTCTGCGCGAATTGCCAAAGTTAGCCCCGGGGATCTTTGAAAGATACATTTTCGTATATAGACTCTGCCACGAGCGCCGGCGTCTTTTCGAAAGGGAAAAGCGATTTTTCGAGTGCCACTCGGTCTGTGAATGAACGGTGGGGTGAATTTGTAGGATTTCTGAGTATGCCTCATTTAGACAAAGTCTGTATTAAGTGGTATATACCGTTATCAATTATTTTTAAAATTATATAAAATATTTTATTGTAGCAAATTCTTAGAGATTTGAGTATACACGAGCATTCCTAAAATGAGAAAACGTTTTATCAGGTATAACCTAAATCCCATCGGTGCCTTATAAATTGACAAACGGGGACAAATGAAGGTGCGTCCATGACGGAGAACGCGCGTTCTTCTTTACATCGAAAAGGGCAATCACCGCGCAGTCTGGTGAGCCAATAATAGGCTCATTCGACAGCCGGTGTGACACGCCGTCTCTTTTCTCCCACCCACCGACCGATAAGAAAGCCCCGATAAGCGAAAAAAAAATCGGACGCGGATAGCCGCGTCGGCCGAAACTCTTTGAAGGCGTGTTATCACGAGCGATTATCATCCGATCGCTGTTTGACTTGCCGCGCGCTAACACGTTCGGGCACTCGCGACGAGGAGGCATGATAAAGCGTCGATACGCATCGGGTTCATCGGGCGTACGCGTGTGCGATCGCGAGGCACGACGAGCGGACCCGACATAATAATCGACTCGGCATCGCGAGCATATGTACCCGTGTGCGTGCGCGTGGTGATATGATGCTATGAGTCAATTTTGCACTCGATCGCCCAAAGATAACGATTGTTTTGAGCTCACTTAGCTGTCTATTATTTAACGAATTAAACGTCGAGTTTTTAAGTAACGGTTCTTATGTCGCGCTCTCCGCTAAGAGAACTGAATCTAAGGTTAAAGTCGAGAAGTATAAAAAAATGGCTGCGTTACGGCCATAAAATTATCAATGACTTAATGGGAATGGTAAACTTAATGTGCAACCCATAACATGTTTCCGAAAGATTTATATTTCTCATGACGTCAACAATTTCAACCTGGTACAATTAAATCAACATTCACTCTCCATAAATTTATTCAGGTATATAAATTTCAGACGCAATTAATTTTTTATCATACATTTTTTGCAGTACCTCGACCTTTTCCGAGGCTAAAAAGCGATATTGCCCAATACCCCATGTATTCGCACGAGCAGCTTTTAATCCGCCGAGGTCGCTATGTTAATTCCCGACGCACCCGTAAAGCCAGCAGCTAGCGGAAAGACCAGAGGACCTCGCTAATCTCATCCCAGAACCTTCGGAACGACCGTAAAAAAAGGAGCTAAATCGAGAAGTGGAAACCAGAAGGCCCGATAGTGATTCATTGCAAAGGCGTCATATTAAATCGCCGACGCCGAGTCGAGCAAATTCGAGAGGCGCAGGCGCGAGCGGCGAGCATCAAAGGCCGGAGATAAATTTCGTAGGCCCGTGAAAAATACCGAGCGCACGGGAGCCCTCGCGCGCGCGACGAACGGAAAACGGAGATGAGAGGAGGCCGAGCCGCGCGGCGCTTCCCGCTCTATCGTTAATTAAGCGGAGCGTGAGATTTTCGGATGGATCGAGGAGGGCCTTTGGTCTAGGCCGCTCGGAAAGTCGATCGAATGGCGCGCGCCTCCAGTGTCCGCGGTCGCATAATGAGATCCGTCGAAATCGGACACGGGATACGGGTTGCCCGGCCGAGCATGCAAATTTGGCCGGTAAGTTCACGACTGAGGAATTTTCGAATTTTGGAAAGGCATTAGTGATGTTTAAATTGAGTTGGGGATATCTGGGATGTATTAAGGTATTGATATATTTTCTATTAGTTTTCTTTGCTCATTTAAAATTAAAATTTTCGATTTATAAAACTGCGCAGTCAAAAATGTATTATACACATCGATACAGGAAGGTGTATCTAAGAACGTCCGATTAAAAATTATCCAATGCAATATCGTGAAACAGGCAATTAGCGGACACGCGGTCGCAAATGAAGTATAAGCAGTAATACGTATCGGGGAAGTTGAGCGGGCGCTTATCGGCGGCCCTCCCCAACATAAACGCGCGCGTGCCGGACTCTCATGAAAAAGATCTGGTTGTGTACGAACGCGAGCTTCCTCGTAATATACCTAGACCAGTACGCGTTTCATGCGCCGTGACCATTACGATAGCCACCGGCGCCTGCTATCGCTTTTCGCGCAAACGCGCGAGAGTTATGAAATGCCGTCGATTACTTTGCATTTATTTACAATGCTTCATCAACCTAATTTGCTCTTATTTTTAACAATCAAAATAAAATGAAAGAATGGGAAAGAAAAATTTATATCACAATTAAAGCTAATGTTTTAAAAAGTACAAAATTCAATAAAAAGAAGGAACGCAATTTGCTAGTTTACTTAGTGAGTCCAGTTTACTAGTCAGGCGAGTGCACAATACCTAGAGAAATCCTTAGTGTAAAAAAATGGTTTCCGTATTACCTGTAAAATAAGGTCTTCTACGACTGATGGAATAGTCGGACAACGAATGGTTGCAAATTTACCCACTTGAGGAAATCCCCAGCATGTGGCTGACGGCTGGAACTTTATTGCTGGTAGTTTGGTTAGTGTTCTAAGGAAAATTGTTCTTTTACAATACGGTCGAGTGGGCTTAACATTCTTTTGGGAAAAGGAAAGGCTTTATTTTTTATAAACTGTAGGAAGTAAAAACGTAAGTTTTAGTAAGCATGCATAAACCTTTTTCAGTGGTAGGTTATTCGTAGTTTTTTCATAAACACGTTGATTGGCTAGTTAAAATAATCAGTGTCACAAAATTAGTTTATAATTCTTTACTTGATATTTAATCAAAATAAAAGTTAATCCAAATTTATTTCTAATTCGAGTCTTCACGCACTGCTGAAGAATTATCTCCTATAATAATGATCGGCGAGTGATTTACTCAATAACGATGATCGGTACGCGATTTATTCAACCAGTATTCCGAGCACTCATTAAGTATCTTTGCATGTCTACCATCCAAGCTTGTGGCACAAAGGAATCGCGGCTTTCTTTGTACATTGTGGGAGAGCAGATTCTCATGCGGCCCATATATCGCTATTAAAAGATCATTAAAGCGTAATTGCGATCGCGGATCGATAAAAGGCGCAAGAGGAGTCCGCGCGCACTCGGCATATTAACTGACTTGTATCTCGGCTTGATCTTGTGAGAGGAGGACGCGCACTCATGATTTTTTCATTTTCGTGCGCTTTCCTCGCATGCACCGTTTCATTTCACGCGTGGCAGCTCATCGATAAAGCAACGCCGATTTTATTCGAACAGACAATTAAAATTTTACGCAGAGTTAAGCGTTCTTGATGGATCGTGCACATTTGTGCGGGGTTTTATGGTTTCTGGGTTTCGCGAGTTTTTCACTTACGATTCATTGCTTTAAAAGCAATTCAATTATAGATTTAAATGAAGTTGTAAATATTCATAAGTTTGAGATGTGCATTTGTCATAAAACTGCATTAAGATCATAAGTTACTTAATTTTACGATGAAACAACCTGCGAAGTTCAAGTTTGTCATTTGAAAAGTATGATGTAAAAACATTCGCCGCTTTGGCGTGGTTGGTAACAAACACCGCTAACCACATGCGAAGTGTACAGTTACGTATCATATTTACGAGGCATTTATAGAATCTGTAAGTATACAGAGGTAACATAAATGTTTGATTGATCAATTAAATTTGAATTCCTAAATTTATAAAGTCATTCATAAATGTTAAAAGATAATGAAATGTTCATTATTCAATAAAAGGTGACAAAATGAATTTTACATTTATTTCCTATGATTAATTAAAACGACTATATCAGTCATATTTTCAATTACGCATCTGTTTTCGCAATAGTTTTTAAACTTTTACTTGTAATTTATTTTTATTAATGACGAATAAATTTTATATATTTGCTTATCTAGCTTCCTGTATCGTTGAAAATGGATTTTTGACATTATTTTGATTAAAATTGATATATATATTGCAATCGTTCTACATAAGGAGTGGTAAATTAATTTAGTTAATCTTATGCATAAGAGCACTGATGTTATTAGAAAATACAATTCATCATTGTAGATAGACACAACACAAATGAATTCAAAGTTGAATCAATAGGCGATAACGTCATGAGAAAATTCGTACGATGCGAAAGCTTTCTTATATTTATTACTCATTGAATTTTTTATTTTTCTGAACCACAGACACATTTCAATTTAACATCTTCAAAAATTTCAACATTTAGTTGTGTAACAAAATTAGCCGTACTTTAACTTTATAATTTTTTTAATTTTATAACGTATGCAAAAGTTTAGTGTTCAATAAATTATTTAATTTTTATGTCTCATTCAAATTCTGAAATTCATTTCTATGCAAATGTAACCGCAAGCTCATTATTTGAGATCCATATATGGATTATATCTCTAATTGAGTGGAGCTACCTGTCCACTAACTATATGTTGGCGATTAGGTTACTCATATTTAGTAGTCCTAATGAAATAAATTTCTGAAAAATTTAAATAATAGCTTAATTCTTAGACGATGACTTTAACATTCTGTACTGAACCAATACCAGATATAGTGATCATTCACGCAATCTTTCATTTAAAAAAAAAAACATTGAGAATTCACGCACTACTACGATGATATATTTCAATAACGATCATCAAAAAAGAAGGCAATTCTACCTATTCTTCGTCAAACAATATTTCGTCGAAGTCCCGGCTGACTTGCAATGATCCATTTTTCACTCAAAATCCATTCGATCATCCATCCACGTGATCTCCCACTCGCTCTCCACGTACGTCACTTACGAAAATCCGCATCCGCATACATCTTGCTCGACCCTTCGGTATCAGCCCTCGAGTGTACTCACGGTCGTTTTTCCCGCGCCGGTTTTTCAGGTCCCTCCGGTCGCGCTCGGCCTCTCGTCCGGGCCTCGCGGCCGACCAATCCCGCGGCCGATCCTCACCGCGCAGCATCTCCGTCTCCTTCGCGGCGGTAGGGGGGCAGCCTCATTAGTGCCCACCTACCTTCGACGGGGCCGATCTTATTACTTCAGTGTGCACGCGTGTGTGTGCGTTCGCGGCGAAAGGCTCTCACTCGGCGGCGAGTTGCAGCAACGCCCCCCGCCCGGAGATGCGCGTAGGCCGCGCTTCATTATTTCACCGGGGCGATCATTAAGCCAGTCATCCGCCCGCTCCGCCTCCTTTCGACCATCTTTTCCACGGCCCAGCCACGATCCTTCTCCTCTTTCTGAGCTCTCGACCTCTCCTTTTTTGTGACCATCTCTCTCAGTTTCTCTCTCTCTCTCTCTCTCTCTCTCTCTCTTTATGTCTCTTTCTCTCTTTCTCTCTCTCTCATACACACATCCTCTCTCTTTCTCGAAGTTTTTTGTTTTTTTTTTACGTAGACTGCCCGGTGGTTCTTTTTTCTTATCTAAACGATGCTCGTGTCTCTCTTACTCTTATTAATGATGTGTCTTCTTTTTTATGTGCTCATTGACTTTTTTCACGTCCACCTCGTGCGGTCATTTCGTCGTAATTTATTCGACAGCGACGGATTTCTTTATGATGCTCTTTTTTGTTCTTCTGATAACGTCGCCGCGCATAAAGTATATAAAGTTTTGTATATTATTTTTGTGCCGTCGCTTTTTAACGTGTATCGCCCGAGGATGAGCGTACAAATTATCTCGGGCAAAGAATGTTTTGCATCTTGTTTTTATCGGGCTTCGTTAAGGTATTTAAGAAAGGCCATAAATTTTGGCGGAGGTGCGAAATTTCTTAATTTGGTATTTAGTTAACGTAATCAATTATGATATGGATAAAAAGGAAAGAGAGGTCCGCTTGTAAAAATTTAATTAAAGAACGGTTTGAAATAAAAATTTTGATAATTTTCGTATCGTTGGAAAAAAAGTTGCGGGACCAGATCAGAAATTCCTGTATTTCAATGTATAAATTGCCTTTATTTAAGGATGCAATTTATTACTTTCTAAATTCTGTTGCATAAATGCAGACCTTTCATAGATCACACATGATAAATACCGATTACTCATGTAATATTCAACTATTACGGCAGTAGAAATTTATTTTATGATTAATTCTAATTAAAAATACAAAGTTTCTCAAAATGACCAATTCACTAGTAAATTATACGAAATTTGAGAAAAAGAAGTTAATCTTCTCTCAACTTTAATTGATCCGCTTGTTTTGTAAGATATACGTTGCCTACCATCATTTATAATCTTAATTTAAAAAAGTGAACCATTTTAACTACACTTTCATGCCAAACAAGTTTAATCCGTATATAAATGATATCTGAGCATCGTCCTGGTAAACTCGACAACTCCGAGGCACGGAGCACGCTACAAACCGGCAACGCGTTTCCGCTTCAACCGAGCTGCCTGGCGTCTCCCGCACCTGCCCACAACTTCGACCGCTCACCTTTTTAAAAGCGCTGGCGCGCGGTTGGTGCTGCCATCTGCTATTTGCCCGAACTACCGACGGTCAGCGCGCGTGGCGCGCACTTTTTTTTGCGCAATGATCACGCGCGGCCGGTATCGATTGACCGGAGATTTGACGAGGGAAGCAGTGGTCACCGCCGCGGACGCGTCTGCGAATCCAATTAGTCGAACGCGAATGATTACGGCGTTTTATGTAAGAAGCACCGAGGGGAAAAGAGTTCGCGGCACATCGCGTGAGGGAACATGAGCTGCAAAAAAAGTTGTGTTTACGGCGTTGGATAATGTTTCGATTCATTATTATTGAAGTATAAGTATCAATGTTGTAAACAAGGAGGAATGATTTGTAAATTTAATTCAGAATAATCTTTAACGCGTTTTTCCTAGAACATTATATTAAATGGGTAATGTTATGTTTATCGAATATCTTCGACATTTATTTTCCTTGCTTTTTTTGCAAAGGAAAAACTAAACTAAAACTAAAATCTTGTAATGGATAATCTTCGCTGTCTATTTCACCCGGATTTATTTACATCGTATAAGTAGTGACTTTTATTGTCAGACTAGAGGTCTGTGGAAGAAGAGGGTTATGGGTAGATCTCCATTGGTACCCTGGTAGATTTAAATTTTTTATAATTTTCTGATCAAGATCAAAATCTATCTGCTGATCTGGACGAACCCCTTCAAGGATGTTTAAAAGAAATTCGATGGATTATTTTAGTATTCATCGTGATTAAAGTATAATCTTTTTACTTGTAATGCTTGTGAGAAACGAGTGCGAAGAAAATAACAAAAATAATGTATTGGTTCTCAATTTATATTAAAACAAATCATTTCAAAAATATACAAAGTAACGTTAACATCGATTAGAAAACTAGTTTTGGTAATGATATGCTTATAATTATTTTAGAATTTATAAATAATTGATTATTAAGCGTTAATTGCACGTCAACATATCATTGATATTATTTTGTGATAGATGTCAGGTGGAGTAATCTTGATTTTCTGGTCTGGACTAGCTTTTTTCTGAAAAGTGTTATATCAAAATTAAACTTGATAGCAACGTAGATATCTTAAGTATAATTGGATATAAAAAATATTAATAAAAATAAAATTTACTCGTTAAGTGACGTTTCAAACTAGTTAGTGTTTGAGCTTATTTGCCTCATAGCTTTTGACTAATGTAAATATCTCTTTGATACTTAATTATTTTGATTTTACAACCAATTAAATGTTTGCGACTAAAATATTTAATAAAATAATTGTGTACACTAAACTTTTACAAGTTTTCTTAACTTTCATGTCATTTTCAAAATAAGGTCAACGACTATTTTTCAGTTTGAAACTAACGTTTTACAGTGGCATGCTTTTCAATCCCAGAATAAAGTGTGACCGAAATAGTATTACCAAACGCCAGTTGATTGTCGTCCACACGGATCAACTAACCAAATGCGCATCTTCAGATGAGTAAAAAAAGAAATTCGCTTGGGTATAAACACACGATCGTGCATTATACGGCATGCAGCTCCTTAATGAAAAGCAGAGCCCTGGAGGTGTTGAACGAGGCGCGTGTTTATGCGGCGTTGAGTAACGAAAAAAGAGCAAGAGATTCCATTTACGCGTGTTGAGCATGATTCAGTGCCCTGGAAGTGCGCTGCGAGCGCTTCGAGGGGCTTTTTTCTCTCTCCTCGACGCGATAATCAGCTCTCGAAAAAAGCGCCAATCCCGTTTCGCCGCCTCGCGCTTTTATTTGATGTCGCGAGAAAGTCGCTGTACTCCTCTCACTTATTTTTTTAAGCGTTTTTTAAATAGCGCAAATTATAAATTACTTATATCCGCGTTCGTATCATTATTAGATGGAAAGGATGAAAATATGAATCGTGACGTTAAAAAATCATGATTGGATTTATGTAAACAAGTAGTGTAATTAAAGATTTATTCATAGTTTAATTTATGTAGTTTAAAATTAAACAGCTTAATTTATTGCCACTGGTACCCATTCCACTGGTTTTATCTAACTTTTTTTCCCGCGGTAATATATGTCGTGATTGTAAATAAATGAATTTTTTCAATTTGGTAAATTTATGTTCGGTTTTTAAAAATAAACGAAATCTATTGAAATTTCTAGAGTAACGTTTGTAAATGTGTGTGTTCGCCACGCCCATAAACTATGCTATAGATAAATCCGCTTTTAGCCCGTTTTACTTTGTTGCGAATTTGAGCACTTCAATTTCACTTTGAAAGCTTCGTATGTCTGCTCTAAAAGTGCTTGTAGCGCAAACGCGAATTAGTTTATCCAGGAACTAGCATATACGTTTTAAAAAATCTGGTAAAAACTGAAGTTTACGCTGACAAAATTCCACTTTTTACATTCGAAATTTAAAAAAAAAGTTTGTTAAATTATCTAACGAATACTTCTTCATTAAAATAATCATCACCATAAAAAATATATACCTAATTTATCTACTGGCAACTGAAGAAATAACTTTATAAACAATTATTACTTTCACAGCGTGGGCTGTGCTTTCGCGGAAATTCTATGTGCGTCAAAACAATGATAAATCAACGGCGTTGACAATCGACAATTCTTATAACAAACGTCTCAGCGTGAACGTTGAAAAAAGCAAGTACAAGAGCGAGGAACGAATGCGAGTCTGTCGGAGGCCCCACAATACATCACGGCGAGGGCCTCGCTCGGAGAGCGCGCGCGCGCGCAGCAGCTCTCCCGGCCCGGCAATAATTATTCCGATATGCAGATAGCGCAACTCGCTCTCGCATATAACTCGCGCGTTAATGCGCGAGCGCCGGCCGATTCTCGGGGGGAGGTAGGGGAGCGAGCCCAGGCTATCGCAATCACGGAGCGGGGCTTATAAGCTTCGACCCACGAGAGACAGATCGCGAGGTCTGATACTGTGGGCTTTCTTGCTTGAAATTTCTTTTTTCAAGCATCTGTACAGTTAGGATGCAACTTTCTAGAGTGAATCTTAAATTTTTAAGTTTTTTAAGATTATATTTCGTATGAAAAGATATTCAACAATTACTTAACTAATTGTATTTTAATAATCTAACTAGAAGAGTGAATATTGGATACGAAATTGTTACGAAATTTTGGTGAATAGTTGGGTGCAACAAATATAGAGAAAATCGAAGTAATACGGTCTAACGTCAAAACTTTTAAAACTGCAGATCTCCAAAAATGTTCTTTGTTTATCTAGATTAAAACTTGCATATTCTTTGTCGATAATAATTCATTCTCTAACAAAGATCTTATAAACAAATAGAAGATTCTTTTTGTTCTTCAAGATACCCTGAAAATGTTAATCAGTGAAACTTTTGCAATTTCATTAATGTGATATCAATACTTACACTGCAAGTCAAACGCAGTCAGTAATATAACAATAACAGGCATATGCTGATAAGAAGGCGGAACAACACCCGACTAAAGATAGGCATATCTAATGAAACAAAATTTTTTTAAAAAAAATTACGTATCATAATTGTGTAAAAATGTATTATCGGCTTCTTCAATTTTTCTACGCGAGTTTATTTCTTCCCTCTGGACAAAGTTCGTGGTCTCGCGCTCGTGCGCTCATTTAGCACCCCCGAGATATTCATGCCGGTCAGCGGTAATAACGATAAATTGCCGGGGCGTAATGGCCGGTGCGGCTTCGGCCGCGAACACGATCGCGCGAGCTCGGGATGTATACGCGCTCCTTCCGATACTGCTTCTTATATTTATTGGATTCGCCTCGTTGAGCTGTACCTACGCGTTCTCACGGACGGGTTCACCCTTGGCTCACCTTATTTTACTTGCTCAGTTGAAAGGTGAATCGCATTTTTTGTTAATTTTTAAATATTCTTTTAATTGAGTTTTATAAGGGTGATGCGAGTGCAATAGAGGATCAAATAAACCAACGAGGTATACTGAATTTTCTATAAAAATGGTTAATTCTTTTAGGAAAACCCGTTGAAGAGTCCAAGCGTGTTAAATTTTGCTATTTAATTTATAAATTTGATCCACACCTTCGGAACCATAACTGATATATACAATACTTTTCTGACACTATCAGAAATGTCGTTTGATACTTGTAGTTTGCCAAAGTTTGTCCTTAGGTTCGTTTAAAAATAACGTTGCCATTTCTGAGGCATACATATAGTATTGTTAATCATAAGTGCTAGAATCCTAAAATTGTGTTATTCCGCTAAAATGTTTAGTAGTAGGGACAACAAATTTTAGGATTGATTCCCACAGTAGCTATGTATTCCCAGAGCAAAGTAGCATGTCGTAAGAACCGTAGATGCAAAAGTTGATGTTCGGTTCGGTAAGACTAAGAACGTGTACGTGTGGCTATAAACACATACGAAATGGAGAATTCACTATACTTTTTAGTATGCGTATCCTTCAAAAGCCGAATTTTCGTGTGCCCTCGGAAGAAAGTTACTTATTTCTGGGTTTATTTCGCTCGTACCATATGCGAAAACGGCCGGTTTCTGCAGTTTGTGCAACTGCCGAACTTTCGTGCAACATGGTCTTGCGCCAAAGTCGTCCGATCGTCGCCATTGTCGCGGAAGCAACGGAAAAGTTTTGTTCTCTGGCTGGAATACGAAAAGCAGATATTTCAGGAACTTAGAGGTATGGAGTCTATCCTCCTACCCTTCAAGTGTGAGGACATTCAGGAAATGTTGAAATCACTTAAAACTGTACACGATGTTAATTTGATTAGGATGATATTTATACAGTTTTTCAATATTCTCACCATCAGCTGAAATAGTAGCCATTTTTTGGCTTGTTTAAGATTTATCGATTATAAAAGCAACATTTGATATAATCGATTCATTCACATGGAAACTGCTCACTTGAAAGGTTTGAATTTCTGCTACGGAGGCTTTTACATTTATTCAAAACAAATTGAAGATAATCAGTGAGATACCTTTCCAAAAATTGCAAGATCTATCGAGCCGTAGTGAAAATTGAACCGCACAGTCTCATTACGGCAGCAACTAACACAAGCCTCCCTCAGGCACCAAGGCGCGGAAAGAGCGAATTCTCTGCGACGGTGAGTTCCAGGCACGCGGGGCCCCCGCAGGGACGCTATAAGGTAGATCCTCTTTTTCCGACGCCGACGACTCCCACGCTCGTTTAGCCCGCTCTCGCGTAATGTCTAACGAATAGCCCCCAATAAATTCATAAGCTGGCCGAAACAAGACCGGCGAGATGCAGAACACGCCACGAGCTCGCCGCATTAAAAGCCGAGGGGCAGGGAGGCGGCGGCGGTGGCCCGGGCTCCATCGTTATTACGCGCGGACCTCGCGCGGCCTCCAAAGCCCTTAAGTAATGTCCGGGGCTTTATTAATACACCCGGCGAAGTTAGCCCTGTTGCGGGAGTTGGGGCGTTCGTTCGCCGCTCGAAAATTAGGGAATTCATTAGCCGCGGCCTGTTGCCCGCTTCTTTCGCCCGCCGACGAGCGCCACGATACTTTGTACGCGGATTAAGTTCCGACGGCGGAACGCTTGAGAACTCACCTGGGATGGAGGATGCTGCATCTTCAAGTGCGGTTTCGTTTTCAAGATTCCAAATGCTATTTGAAAATGTATCTCGTAAGATTTGCATTTAAATTAATGAACAGAAATTTGCTTGAAGTCACCGTATGTTTAAAGTAAGAATTTATTTTAATATGAATGACGATAAAAGTAAATTAAAAAAAAAACTTTCAAACGGGTTATAAAAAGTTAGATAAATTACTACACTAACTGTTTCAGTAATTTAAGAAGACTAATATTTAAATAGGATTTCAATACACTCATAAAAGTTAATAAAATAATTCTTCAGCCCTGTGCAGCGAAAATATGATTAAGTCATAATAATTCTTTAGAAATTCGAATTTTGAAAATAAAATAAACAAAAATGTTAACCTTCACATAATAAATTGATCTCAAAATAAAAAAATAAATAGCATTTGAATGTCACTGCGAGTAAAAAAAGTTCGAGAAAAATAGTCAATGAATTTTTCATGAATCCTCGGCAACATGGTAATTGGATCCGACATAATTAAATTTGCAAATGACCGACATTTTATTTGCCGCCCGAAAAACAGCCGAGCAGTTAAACAGACTGCGATAAGAAAAAGGCGTCAACCCGGGTTCAACAATAAAAACGCGGTACTCCTTCCATCCGGATGACATCAAGTCTGTAACCCAAGAAGAATTTTATCGAATTCCCCTCGGTTCTCGCGAAAAAGAAACCGGCCCGCCGGCGCGGCGCGATCGCCGCCGCATATAACCAGCGGCGCGCATATGAATGAAGCTTTTAAGCTCATTAATGAATGAAGCGAAGTGAAAGAAACGGATAGGCCCACGGAATCCCTGACTCATTCACGCTCTCGGGTCGCCGACGCCCGTGAGCCCCGGGACACTCTCACTCCCACAGCATCGCGCGGACCCATTCATGGCCGGGGGATCGCTTTTTAAAGGACGGAACGCGCCAAAACGGCAAAAACCGCACTAAAGTCGGGGCCATCAGGTAATTTAGAAGCGGCCAGTGCGTGGTGCGCGAGCCAGTCGCCCGGGGAAAAACGTAGATCGGGAGACGGGATAAGGGAAGGAGAGAAAGTCCGAGGTTGGACCTTGAGACTTTGATGGAGCGCAGGTAAGAAGAAGCGGAAATGGATAGATAAGCCCGGTGACATTTTTACTGGCCTTCGTGATTGCGTAATGCCTTGCGGATTCTAACCGTTTCCTTTGTGACGAACATTTAAATTCTGTCACTACTAATTGTATTTTCGATTGTCAATCTTATCATAGTTAATATTTTCGCAACTTTATAAGAAAATTGAAATGCAAATTACTTTATAGTCGCTTCATGTGTAGTTTACCCTGGACGAGTTGAAGAATAACGTTCAATAAAACTTGTATGGAAATCATTTTGCAAAGTAATACGCCATGAGAAACAATTTAATGTACCTATTCACTGTGCATAAAGCACTAAATTTTTGAAACTATGGTGTGAAGCAAACCAACGGATTTAAATTTACAGGGTTGAAAATAACATTTTTACTTGATTCATTCGTTCGCGTGAATAAATCCAGCAACAAATAAAAAAATTTTATACGATTTACATAATCCATCATTACATAATCATCGAAAAAAACTCGTTGCCCCCAATCCGCCGGGAAGCGGACTAATCCCTCGAGTCGATGCCTTTAAAAAATCGCGCGCGCTAACTTGGCCGAGCGGAAGAGCACGCCGAACAAAAGCGACCGCGCGGCGCGAAATCCCAAAGAAGCGAGGAGGGCGATGCCGCGCGTCGCCCGGCAAAAATAAACGTGGAATTCGCGGCTCCGTGGAGCCGCCGCGGAAGAGGTGTCAATGTCTGGCCATTAATCTGACCGCGACGAGACAGGTAAGTCGAGTCGCGCCGGAGCATCCTGCCTCGATAAAGGCTCGAGGATGAATCGAGCGGCGTTTACGGTCGATGGGGTGCGCGCCCGATAAAAGTGTCCCGCATTCCGCGCGATCATCAAACCGCGGGACGCGAGCGAATGCAAAACGACGTGAGCTAGACTAGAGAGAGATAGACAGAGAGAGGGAGAGAGGTGAGGGGGAGCGGGGGTGGGGGCCGTATCCGCCGCGATTTGCCTTGTCTTTACTGCTAAACGCTCGAGGCTGGCGCTCGAACTAGAGACGAGTTGTGCATGGCCAACGTACGGCGGTGCACCGGCAAATCGTATAATTAATGGTCGGCCCGAGATCGCCGCGCTCTGCGGTAATCTATAAGGCACGGTTGCATACCAGCACACCCCGAGCTTTAATCGCTTCAAATTTTTTCCGTAAACTAATGATGATTTTTAGAGTGTTCCGCTCATTAAGGTGGGAAGTTCTATCCACATTGAAGGGTAATGAAATGCGTTTGGATTATTGAAGATTATAGGAAAATTTTCCTTCGCGTGAATGGCTCAGGATGTTCATAAGACTTCAGTTGATTTAGCTAAGAAAATTGATCTTGATCTACCAACATTTTTTGTTCAATTACAACTTAATGTAAGTAGAAAAATTAGGGGTTAAGATGAGGGTTTAAGTCATAATGCAGACCTTTCATAAAAAAATTGTTAATATACCCACAGTACGTGCTTTAACTAATTACTCGCAGTTCTGCCGCTTTAAGCAATCTCATGAAATATAATAGTCATCACTAGTAGATTCTAGATTTAAATTCAATTTCCTGTCTTCAATTTTACCCTGCATTTTAATACATCGCTACCCCAAAATACTTATTCCATGAAATGACTTATTACCTTCGTTTGTCGTTAAACCATAAAGAACTTACTGTATAGCTAAATATTGTACATTTAAATAGTATACAGGGTGTCCCATTTTAACTTACCCAGTGAAATATTTCGAAAACTAAGGGAGATGGAGAAAAACTTCAAATACAAAAGTTGTAGGATTCAGAGGGGGCTATATTTTGGTGAACTTCACCATGACCTTGAGGTCAAAGATCAAGGTCATTTGAAGGTCAAATAGATTTTTTGAAATAGAAACCCCCACTTTTGACCTCGGAAGAGAAAGAGCGGAA
>UXGC01000393.1:0-126733 GCA_900480045.1 Eurytoma adleriae
AAGTGTATATTAACAATGCCTCTTTGAAAGCTTAAATAAATAAAATAATTTATTTCAAAAGTTAAAATAATTTGCATTTATTTATTTTTTTATTTTTGCATTAATTCATATGATTTTTAGTAGCATTGGTAACAATAGCAATATATAACAAATGAAAATATTTAATGATGATGATGATGATGATGCTCCAGATCGCTGGGGATCAACTTATTTTTACCAAAGCATCCCATAATCTTTCCAGCAGTTTCGCAAGCGTCTTTGCCAGCTAAAAAAAGAACAAATTTATTAGTTAAATAAGGGTTGAGTACTTTTAAAGCAATTGTTATTGTAAAAAAACTTACTCAAACTCTTGCACTCTTTAATTTTCTCGGAATCCTCAGGTTTGTCGTTGTTGACACTTCCGTCTTCGTTCATCTGAATAAAAAGTGACATTTTTTATTATTAATTGTCATCGATTTAAATATATGTTAATTTATCGTTACTTACAACTTTTTGCAATTTCAGTATGCATGCTCCGAAGCAGTCTAACTCACGTGTGGCAACAAATGGTTTACCCGCGTGAATGTCATCCAATAATTCTGCAACAAGTATAGAATAACATTAATAACATTTTAGATTAAATAGAAGTAATAAATAATTAGATTATCCAAAATGTTTGTAAAAAAAATATTTAAATTTTTAAATAACTTACGGTGGTCAACTTTAGACTCGGCAATGCAGCCTTCTACTTCTTCATGAATTTTCTTTTTCTCCTCGTCAGTTAATTCGTGCTGAAAATATTATATTAAAGGATACGATTACAAAAAGTCTTATTTAGACACATATTTAAATATATCGTATTGTTTTTTAAATTTACCGCACAGACTGCTGCAACGCAGATGAGCGCGAAAAGAGTAATCAACTTCATGTTAACAGTTTAAACTAAATAGGTCTTCTTAATATCAAAGCACAGTTGCGACTGAGAAGCTCTCGCTCCGATTGCTTCTTTATATACTGCAAAAATTTTTCGTATTTTCTAATCAGCATTCATAAATTATGCAATTTCTAAGAACGGATAATTTGCGTTTCCTCGTATCTCAGTATTACATTTTCCTTCTATTGTTATTATTTTTATTTTAGGTTTTTGTTTTAATTTGTGTATTATACTATTTTTATATTCAATTTACTTTATTAATCTTTCGTTGACATTTAATAAATAATCGTGCAAGTCAGATAACTAAGTGTTTAAAGAATAAACTTTTAGTAAAATTAGAGAATTTGTTTAGATAATAACAGTACTATTTATTTAATGAAAAGTACGTTGAAGAATTTAAGTACAAAATTTATAAAAATTAATAACAGACACAATTTTATTTTAGCATTGAAAGAAGTATGCAAATAGGAACATTTAAATCTTCAAGGTTCAATAATATTTCCAATTCTTGTCATTAAACTTATTGTTGAATAGAATACTAATATTTCATACAAGATGGTTCTTCCCGCAATTTCCTGAAGATTACGTAAGTTTTATACCTGATCCATCTTTCCTTAACGAAATACTTTAATGTACGTTATAGCTCATAAGATCTATGGTATCTTAGAAATCTATAAAGCGATCCTAGTACTCTACATAGCAATGCATTTAGAGACTTGACCGTTTGTACGTCAAAGTGAGTGGCATAATCAGAAAGTTTATGTACGAATAATAAATTAATGGATCGATTAACCTTAAGTGGTTTTCATAATATATGAAGTATCTATATAACTTCGTAGTTTTGTTTCTATACTGCATGATAATTTATTCAACTTTTCTAAATATTTTTACATTTTTAGAATATTTTTATTTTTATAAGTATAAACCTTGACATTAAAATTTACATAAAATTCGTATTAATTTTGATAAAAAAAAGCAATTATTCAAAATCTACACATTAAACGTTTTTATTTGTAGCATCATCTTGAATATTATTGCTTAACCAACAAAAAAATTTCCTTTCGGCGAATTCACACCGTCACACCTCAGACCTCTCAAACTACCACAGTAAGATCAAATTACCCGTAATTAGCATCGGCATATCTTTCCCCTACCAGTAGTTTTCCCTCCAACCTCTGAACCGCCAGTATCACCGCGGCGGATAAATAATTTCACTCGTTCCGCCGACAATGAAAGCCTTCGTTTCGCATCGCAACGCTCGTTTCGTCCAGTACTTACACGACCGAGCGCTTTCCAAAACAGAAAAAAAACAAACAGGATCGCGGAGGAGCAGAAAAACGCACACAGCCGCGCCGAAAAGCGCGCGACTCCGCGCTCCTCCATATCGCGAAATAATACAATCCGCGGGCTTGCGCAAGAGTCGCGGCAACAAAAGGCGGCCAGATCAGCCGGCGAGACAACGGCGCCGCGGAAAAAAAAGGCCGCGGGGGCCCCGGGGGGGAAAACTCGAGAGCAAGCCCGCGAGGAGAAAGTGAAGCGCGCGAGCGCATTATCGCTCGGCGGAGGCGGACTCCCGCGGCTGCGATGCATCGGCTCTCCGCGTTATTACTCGGAGATGCTTTATCTGCGAGCTTTTGAAATTTGTCTGCCCGCAGATCGAGATGTTGCGCGGTGCTTGGATTCTTTTTTTTTTTTTTTTGTCGGGGGGACTTTTCAGTGGTGGCTTGTGCGGGGAACGCGTGCGGGGAGGCGAGGTTTTGGGTTTATTGTTGCCGGAGTTGCAGGGAGTCGATGATGTAACTAATGCAGTGGAAGAAGAAGGTACCACTTGTAAATGAAAGTTTGTAGGAATTGAGAGGATGCATCGCTGATGTAACTCAAAATTATTGAGTGGTTTTGTGTTTAAGAGTACTGTAGAAGACTTATCAGTGTTCGCGGCTGCATTGATCAAAACATAAGTAATAAAAGTTCGATGTTCGAATTAAACTTTTTCACATTTGTTATCGAAGAAAGAATTTTTGTGTAGGATGTTGATTCAATATTATACACTGATAACGTATGATTTTACTGCGGTCTTTCGATAAAGTGAATCATTCTATTTCTTCTTCTTTGAAAAAATTTAAATATTCTTTATTCACGTTTTACCGGTTAAATAATACTAATAATAATAAGGTAAAATTTATTTTATAGATGATATAAAATAGAATTTAAGTTTCTTGAAATTACAATCACTTTTATTCAACAAATATTTAAAATAACGAACAAAACGAAAAAAGATAACACTTTAAAAAAAAAAATGTCGCACACGAAGATCATAAATCACAACACAAATTAACGTAAAAACTGCAATCACCATTGTTCCCTACTCTGGAAACATAAATCATGTGTCCACACGAAGCTGTTCGCTCGCGGATCTCCTAGCCGCAAGAACAGGTCGTGAAAGAGTACGAGAGGCAGCAGTAATCGGCAGTCGATTCCCCAGTGCCGCGTCCAGTGTCGACACGACGAAGAGCATCGATAAGACACCCGTACGGGTACTGTCCGCGGCGAGGAAAGTCCCGTTAAAAGAAATCGCGTCGCTGCGCCGGCGCAAAAAAAAAACGAGACGAGCCGGTGCATCGGGCCGCGGGGAGAGTCGAGATAGCGGAGGAGATCGCCCGAGAAAATGGAAAAGCCGGGCCTCGCCAATTTCGCTCCGTCACTCGCGTATAGCCGCCTTCCAAGGGTAGCAGCTCGTTGGCGCACTTTTTTTTTTAAAGGAGCGACAACAAGGGGAAAGTGGTTTTTGAAACGCCGGCGGTTTCGCGAAATGATTGATTGCTACTGACGAAATGAAAATTGGTTAGTGTGAGTTTCTAAAATAATGAAAAAATTTTTGAGTTTATGTAAAACAAAAAGTAATGTGTCGATCATTAAAGAATTAAGCGTTTTTTGTTACGAATAATCGGGCTATTTTAAGCGATTCGCATAAATCAACATTTTTTATCTCCTACAAAAATCCAAGAAGCTTTACGAATTGTAAAAAACGACGTTTAAGCAATAAAATGTAAACGTAATTTACATTATTAGTTTAAATTTGTAATCAATCCAATGAACAAGTAAATTTTCTTTTAAACCTTATAATTTCCATTAGCCGACATAGACGTTTAAATTCCCCGCTTCTTTTTGTTTATTCATACAAAAATGTTGATCAGGGTATGCAAAAAAGCGCATTGTGTTAAAATGTCTGAATAAAAGAGAAACGATTGCGCAAACTCATCGATTAAGTAATTATCATAAAGACTCGGCTTGGCTCGAGGAAAAAGCCCGTCGCTGAGGAGAGAATCCAACGCTGTCGATAGCTCGGATGACGCAACGAGAGCGCGACGTGCACTTTTTAATCGGCAATTAGTTAATCGTGAAACAAGTTTGTTTCTTCTATACAGGCACAATGAATTCTCGAACCTGCGAATAATCGTCTATTAATAGGCGGGATGGAAGGTCTTTAACAATCGGATGCAAACGTCACCTTGACTGTTTCTTTTTTCTCTACGTGAAATTTGTCGGTGAATTTTTATGGAATTAGCATTTTTTTTAAATCATTCATTAGCCTTGAATTTTGATTTTATCAATGTCATCTAAAAAAGACGTGTATAAATAATAAAAAATACAACAATGTATGAAATTATATATACTGTCATAACAGATTCATTTTACAAGTTGAACATCTTACTTTGTGAAAGTTGAGTTTTGTCGTTTTTATGAACATAATCGATTGGGTGCCATAATTCTCTTTCTTTAAAAAACAATTAAGAACGTTTATACCATGTTATTAACTTTCTTAAAGAAGCTTTAAGAATCACTTCTAAAAAGATCCGGCGTCCAACAACCGCGTCTACTCTTTCCATACATTAAGAGCCTCTTACTATCCAGTCACACAGAAAAGTAGCTATTACCCAACGAAAAAAAAAAGTGATTAACCCATTGTGATGCGTATCGTTCGATCCCAAATTGCAGTAGCTCGCTGACAAAAAAAAATTGTCCGGTTGCTTTCGAAATCATTTTTCTCACCGACGTCCTAATGACGCGTCGTCCACTCGAAGAAAACATCAACAGAACGACCTCGTCGTTTATCCTCCGAAGGCACGTGTATATAAACACCGCGATAAACTCTCTCGCCTCGCTATGAAAAAAGGCGAGATAACCGTACGAATAATACAACCCAGCCTCCTTTCTCCAAAAATTATTGCGCGCCGTGCCTCTGCAACCGTTACTTCGTCGCATTTACGACGCGTCCGTCAAGGTGCACTTAAAAAGAAGCCGCGCAACGAATTCGCATCTTCGATTCCCGCGATTACGCAAACGGCGCGCGCTTTTAGCGAGCGGCATGTGGGACAGCGCTTCTGGCACTTTTTTTTTTGGATAATAATCCAATAAGGAGAGGAGATGTGATGAAATCTCGCTGAAGAATGCCGGGCCTCCGTACGGGAGCTGCTTTTTCATTCGCCGGGTGTGCACATACACGTGGCTCTTGTTAATTATCGGAACTGCGAGTTTAGCCGGCGCGCACAATGGCCAGCGGTGACTATTAATCAACTTAATTTAATCCACGAGCGGGAGACGTAATGTAACTTTCTCGTGTTACTGGATTTGAGCTCTTTTGCAAGCGATTTACATGACATCGATTTATCGTGTACGTACAACTTCACTTTCAATAAGCGGCGCGATAGGTTATCATATTGATACACTGTGGTATATTTTAAGTAGTAGAAATCTGGGAGGTAGAAGTAGAAATTCTAGTTGATGTTTTAATTGCTTTTAATGAAGGTCTAATTATTTACTCGTATTAATACTCGCTTATGCTCGTCCAAGAAGGGAACAAATTAAGATTTTTATACTGTTAACATGAGTTACGTCATATTTAAATACAACTTATACTGACGAGGAATTAATTTTTCAAAGTAATTATCAATGAAACTCTTAGTTTATGAAGCTAATTTGATTGGATAAGATATCCATTCAAATTTTGTGTTCTGAAATTCCAAGACCAATGTATTTAAATGAAATCTTGGTCTAGTCTATAAGACAAAGACTGTATTTAAATACATTTCATAAATAAAATTTTTATTACATGATTTTGTTGAAGTTAGGTATATTTTTCCAACATTTTTTTATTTAAAAAAACGCTAAACATAAGATATGAATATAAAAAATTTAAAAAATGTAATTAATAATAATTACAAAATCTATTTTCTCTATATCCGTTAAAAAGCTGTAATTAATCAAAAGTTCGTTTTTTCGAACAAACTATAATAATAATAATGAGCAAAACACGACGATTACAACAAAATCACCGTCTAATCGTTTATAAACTGAAATACCTGCCCGGGAGAAAGAACTCCGACCTCTTATCCCACATCCATCGGGGCGAGCATCCGCAAAGGTCGAGCGCGCGCGCCGTCACCGCGCGTCCCAGCCGCGGGGGCATCGAGTCGCCCCGCGCCTCTATTCATCCTTTCTTTCCGCGGGCGTGCTTTCTCTCATTAATCAGCTCGCTTTCAATTAGGCTCTCAATACGGCCGCGCCGCGTAATCGCCCGAGCCTCGCCGCGCGAACAATACCTCGCGAATTAAGGCCGGCGCGCTCGCTCCTCGCTCTTGCACATCCCCGCGCGCACAATGGCCTTTTTCCCCGCGCGTGTACGCGCGTTTCCCGCCTCCGCGCTCTATTATACAATTTTTCGGGAAAAATCGCGATTTTCCCAGGGACGCGCGCGCGCCACTTGCGTCACGAGGGCGCGCTTTCCGATTTCCGCGATTGTTCGTCCGAATGTGCACGCGAGCCGTGCCACTTTGGGCCGAGCGCGCGCGGCTTATCGGCGACTGTGCATCTCCGTCGCGGGGAATTTCGCCGGCGCCGGAGAGGAAAAGCTTTTCGGCGCACACACGCGAGAGCGATTCTTTTTAGCAGGGGAGATTCCGCGCGTAGTCGGACAGTCGATGAAAGTCGCGGGGGAATTTAAATGCGTCCCTCAAAATTGCGCGCCTGTGTCTTGTGCATCCGCGTACGAATTTTGTACGAAGAAGTATCCATAAACGTTTGTATGTTTTTTTGTAGCTTTACTTTTATCTATACTTAGGTATAATTGAATGCAGGTTTAGAGGAGTTTTCAGCGATGCATTTGAACGTTCCCACATTTATCCATGTATCTGATTCGTGCAGTGACGACAGTATTTTAGATATCATCGACAGTCAGACTTTTATCGGATATAATAGAAATCCGCACGGTATACGTATACATTATCTATTGTCTATTTATCGTCTCCATTAATATTGTAAAATATAACGTCAATTAGGATTAAATGTTGAGAACGGGCTAGTCACTTGTAATCGCCAATTGTTCGTGTCAATTAATAAACGTAATTGCAGGTTCTGAGACAATCGTACATGTCTTGTCGGTGATTAAAAAGTCGTGCATATATGTAAAGGAGGTGTCGTATGAATCGACATTGTAATTTTTTTGTTTTTCATTAGGTCGACAGGTACATTTCTGAACTATTTCTTAAGTTAAATCCTGAAAATGAGAAAATATTGTGAATTAAAAATAGACTTAATAAAGTAAACAGCAATCAGAAAATTCAACATATATCTTGAATGAAAATTTTATAAAATGCGAGTACCAGATATATCGCGAAAATGAAGTAGGTCTAACTAAATTTTCTAATGAAAACTTTTGAAAAGAAAGGAAAAAGCTTTAATTAAACTAAGAAAAAAATCAGCGTAATTCGCCAGCTTTCAAACATAAGAGGCAAGTATTTAATTCAATTACTGTTATCTTAATTGCCAGCGGTGCGGTTTACTCCCCGTGACTTTTCGCTAAAATCGCTGGTATAAGCGGCGTTGACGGCGCGTCGACTTTTATAATTTCCTCGCATGTCTTCATATAGACCAGCGGTCTAGTTTTTATCGCGCGTCGTTAAATGCAGACGCGTTTAAAATTTTAAGCGGCGCGTCGAAGCGGGCATACGGCGCGCCGCTCGTTAATACCTACGACCGTACGTTCCTTTTAATATGGCAGCTTGCAATTAAATGTTCTTGCCGCGATCGGCACCGTGCAACTTTCCGACGCTCGAGAGCCAAGGAAATCGTGAGAATTCGATTAGCCGAAGCGCCTATTTACAATATCCGCCGATCGGCGAAAACGCCGGCGAGGAGAGGGCCCTGTGTGTACTTACATTGGTGTATTAACGCCGTTGTTTCGATAGCAAATAAATTACTTTTGTATACGAAAGGGAGATTTTCGTCGTGGATTTTTCCAGCTGGGATAGCGGAGTGGCGAGTGTGAAAAATATTTGAAAGGCGTGAAAGTTTCACCGTGAAATTTTTGTTTTTTGTTTGTTGCTTTTCGACTTTTTTGTTGCAATCAAGCCAACTTTTTACCACCTCGGAAATCGTACAATTCCGCCGGCGGCAATAAGCGAGCGTATACTTACGGATTTCATTCTCGGCAATTTTTTTTCGCTTAAGGGACATTAATCGCGCGAGCGCCTATTACCGCGGTGCCGAGCCGCGACCGCGCGAGCATTAGCATAGTGAAAGTTCCCTTGTTATGAGCTTCCATCATCGACCCCTGCGATCGGTGCACTCGCGAATTCCCCCCGGTTTTTCCTACCCCCACCCCGTGGGATCGATCGGCCAAGAGAGATTTTCAAGGCGCAATGTCGCGCTCGCGGAAATTATTGCTGGTGCGCATGATATAGGAAGTGCGTTACACTCGCGGCGCACGCTCCGGCGAATATGCGTGCGCGAAAGTCGACGTGCAGGCGCTCCGTAATAGGCTTAACATGTTTTCACGATTCTTTTTTTTTTTATTAGTTTTGCTTTATTATTTCAGCGACTTTCGTTGCAGTCGAGATTAGTAATCTTTTATTATTATATTTGTAATTGCGTTTAAATTTACTAAATTAATAAAAGAAAATTTATAGAATTTATTTACGAAATAACGACTTTTTTGAAAATTATGTTAATAAATTCTATTATAATAATAAATTTAAACGCGCATCGTAATTTTCTTATATAATATAATGTTAATTTTTATAAATAATTTATTATATTTAAACCTGACGTTAGATCATTTACTCCTACATCTTTTACATATTTTAGACGATGCATAATATATTACAAATCACAGATAAGTAATAACTGAAGTAAAACAGAAACGCATCATTTAGCTTTTACGTTTTGCGTGCGAAATTTTCGGCGATCCACATAAAATTATTTACATATAAATTAAACGCACTAAAGACCCGCGGCGCTTTCTCTCAAAATACTTTCATAATAAGTTTACATCCACTCGGTCCCCTTACTTTCAAAGCCGCGCGCGTTTTTATCAAAGCTTCGCGAAGCACCGTTAAAAACTGAAGATCAACATTGTCCGCCGACGAAACGGAGCGCATTTTCACCGCGTCGAAATTACAATCCGCGAACACGCGAGGGACCCGAAATGTCAAGCGCACTCGCGAGAGCAGAAAGTGTACGCGGGGGGGAGGAGGGAGGAGGCCGACTATTTTATCGGCGAGCTCGCTCTTTTCTCACGCGCGTTTCCTTTTTTTGCGGGGCATCGGCTCTTTATCATCGGCCGAGATTGCCGCGGAATCGCGAAGGGGATAGGCCGGATTTATGGGAAACTACACGCGGCCGGTGTGTCGTCGCCGCGATATTTCTCCGCGGTTGTATCGAGGGGGAGAGTTTGTTATCGCCGGAGAAATGATACACGGAGAGAGGGTGAACAATTTATCGCCCGCGGCGCTCAGTGCACAAATGACCGGAAAATGTACTATCCTATTATATCCTTCGTACTGTTTGAATTAGTGCCGTTTAAGATGCCTAAATTAAAACAAAATGTTAAGATACACGAGGCTAATTTATAGGTAAATCAGTTATGTTTTGAAGTAGTCTTTTTATCCATTATTCATTAGCGCAAGTATTATACGAACTTAATATTCTCAAATAAATCAAAGCCCACTTAGCGTTATTTTTTCCTTTTTTCATTTAACGTACTTTTTATTTTTTATAATTAAAACCTTCACCGAATGATCAAAAATTATTTATTAAAGTTAACATTCAGTAATTTTTTTACGCAAACTAAAAATAATTTTCGAAAAATCATAAACAAACATACACATCAGTCGGGGAAATTTCTTCGTTTATAAAGGAACGTAAATAATTAGTTCTAAGAAATCTGAAAGACTTCAAGTTCGCGTAAAAATCCGAAAGCGATTGGTGGTGCCCGTCACCCTCCGGCCGCTTCCGGCGCGCGAAAGATAAGGAGAGTCGCGCGGGAACTCGCGCGTGGGGAAGGGGAAGAAAAACGAGCGGCGCCGGTGGACTAGTTTTCGCCGCGAGGCTCCTTCATTCAGTACGAGGACCGCCGCGATCGCGAGCATCGCGCACGTATACACACTCGTTATCGCGAGTTCGACATCGCGATTAAATTCCCCGGTGCTTCCTCGATTCGCGCGGACACACTTCGGTGCTCCTTTTCGTTTTTTCGTGCCGGGGGTGCTTGTGAGTGCTTTGCGGGATGCGGGAGTCGTTGCTCAAGTGCTTGGCGAGCTTTCACATGGTTAAGTGTTACTCCGAGGTGAGTTTATAACGTATCCTTCAGGGAACTGCTTAGATTTTACTGTATTCTTGCTTCGTACAGCAAATCATTAAATGGAGTAATTAAAAAATATTGAAGAAATAGAAAGATTGATCTGGGTATGTTAAAAGAAAATTTTTTAAATATATATACCGTGTGAAGTTTTCTTTAAGATTGATTGATGAAGAGTGACGCGCGACTGGAAAGTTTGAGTGATTGTTATTTTAAAAAAATTGTTTGCAAGGTATTTTATAATCATTAGATTAGCAACCTTGACGCTCATGCGAGCTTAAGAGAAAAGGAAAGTTTTTCTTTTTCGCTACTTGCTGCAAACCAGTTTTCCTGTAAAGGTTTCTTGTCGTTTTGATTGATGATTTGAATCGAAATTGCTAAATAAACCACCTTCTACATGGATAAAATACAAAATTATTAACTTGGACGTTCAATACATTTCGTAAATCATGTTGTAGAAAGTCACGGTCAAGTCGAGATTTACTACTTGCGTGCAAGCGACTGATTTCCTCTTTTAATCTTCTTATTACTTAATTGATAAAGTAACCAGTTAACCATCTACTAAATTTAAATATCTTAATTAATAAAGTATTATCGAGACGCGTAAATAAAACTTTGAAAAAAGTAGATACAGCTATTTTTAAGGAAATTGCATTACAATCGTCTTTAGCGGAAAATGAATGAAAAAATACAATTAAACAAGGTCGCTCCTCGAATATGATGGCAAAAAAAGATAAACGACCAGCGGCACAAAAGACTTACTAGAATTCATACCCTTTCATGATGGTGATTGCACTCGCGCAAACGCTCGTATCGCTCTTCGGTAAAAAGAATTTCTGCCGCGCGTACAAAGGCATACTTTTCTCGAACGATTACTCATGCCTTGTTTACCCTTTTGTTCTCCCTCAGTTTTTATTTTCCCTCTCCGACCGGCGACCGCGCAGACGCGCGGAATTCATTTTCATCGCACGAAGGAGTTAACGCGGCGCCAATGATAATGTACCTCTTTAGGCTTTTTTTTCCACTCGGCGCTTATAAATTTAGCTCCGTGTCTTCTCTATCGATTTTTTTTGTCATTCCTTAAAAAGCCTGTTTCCTCTGTCTAACTTGTTATCGGCGGCGAAATTTTTATGGAAATTGCTTGGATTTTGTCGAATTTATCGTCCCCAAAAGGCATGACGATATTCTCGACAGGGCAATTTTATGTATTTACGTCAATCTGAAAATTTAGTGGCTAATTATGACTCGATGGTTTGAATATAAAAAAGGTGATACTGTTTAATTGCTGAAGGAGCAAGAGCACTTTGCGCAAGGCACGGAAAACATTGCGCATCTGCCGTTTGGCAGAAGCGTCGTCGCGATTCGAGGTCACGAAACATGCAAGTGTGTTATACTGTTATTACTTCAAGTTAAATAGCGTTCATTATCGGTTATTTCTTTATTGTTTTAATTACTTTATTGTTCTCTGCTCGTTTCATTTTAAATGAAAATTAACCGCGCAGCCTCGGTTATCGATAATTTCTTGTTAAGTAGTCATTTATTATACTGATCTACTTTTCTAGTATTAAATAATCTATCTAGTAGTAGGCTCAAAAATAATCACAAGATTTTAATCAATTTTTGTTAAGGTGTAGAGCCTTTAGTTTAACTGCTGCTGTGCTGCTGGTGATTTGTTTTCAACATATTAGAATTTATGTTTGTTAGTTCAGTCGGTGATCAAAACACCGCGGCAACATAGTTACATATTGTTATGAAAGAGTAGAAAAATTTTTCTACTCTTTTTTCTGGCAAATAATTTATATAAAA
This sequence comes from Eurytoma adleriae, assembly GCA_900480045.1. Taxonomy (NCBI): domain Eukaryota; kingdom Metazoa; phylum Arthropoda; class Insecta; order Hymenoptera; family Eurytomidae; genus Eurytoma; species Eurytoma adleriae. The sequence continues at coordinate 12,354 of UXGC01000393.1, forward strand.
TTGTTATCCATTTATTTTACCTGTTAACAGTAAACTAGTAGATTTCACTTTTAAAAATAACAGTAAGAAATCAACCACTTTAATGGATATATATTAAAATCAAAGCTAATTCAGGGTCTCAAGGTAAACGAGCGTTTTTAAAAGTGATTAACTAAAAAAAAAAACGAAAATTCGTGCTGCGGCGCAATTTTATTTCCCCAGATTATTTAAGTATACTAATATGTAAAGTATATACGTAAAGGAAATCAAACCATGATTTTTTCATTTCAGAATCGGAAAATCGGAATCAGAAAATCGGAAAATCAGAAACAGTCACTTGTTGCTTGAAATTTTGTTGTTTAAAATTTTTTTACTTTTAACAGTGATCATCGCAATTTTAAGATTCGAAGAACCTGAATTATGCGTGCCCCCTACTCGAGACGAAAAAGCGTCGTCCGTGCCGCGGCTGCGCCTGCGGCATGATCGCACCTCGCGCCTCCCGCGTATGTGTATACGCATCCATCCGTACGTATATACACATGCGCTCGCTCGCATTCTCCGGCTCGCGCTCCTCTCGCCTGCACCTCGGCCGATGCAACACAGCACCTGCGCTCTTTCGGGGAAGGTGCGCAAGTGCCTCGCGCGCGTTAAATCCGCGCGTAAAACCCGCGCGTCCGTCATACCGCGAAGCGCGCCGGCGATTATATACGGCCGTCCGGAGTGCGGAACGAGCACGCCTGCTCTTCTTCCTTTATACCTTTTTTCGCTTTTAACGCGAGGAGGACGGTGGCTTCACTGTCGGCGAGGAAAAACGACGTGGGCTGCTTCGTGTTTCTAATTTGATTTTTAGGCGGTAGGCTTGCGAGGTGCAAGTGTATTTACACCTTCGATGTTTGTTTTATTGAGTTAATTGTATTATCAGTTTGTCTTTTGTAAGAAATTTTGCTTTAAGTCCTACGTCGTTCAACCAGTCTTGTGATAAACCAAGTTTAGATTTCCATTCTTAATACCCACTACACAATTTATTAAAATGTAAATAAATTGTTATAAAAATATTTTTCACATTATGAAATTCACGAAAGTTTTTGTTCTTATAGATTATCTCGACGTGTGTAAGAAAAAATTCATAATTTTGAATAATTACAAAGCTTATTACATTACGCTTGCTCCCCATCAGAATTTCAAGTTCATGTGTGAGTCAGCTCAACATTCGAAAATATTAGTAGAAACTTTGAATCCTCCGCGTAAACACGGAAATAACATCATTTCCAAAAGTCATTACTATGCAGTGGCCAATTCTTCACAAATGTCAAAAGATAACGAAAGTAAATTTTTAACTCTTACGTATAGCGTGGGGTCAGAGCGGATGCAGCTATATCTCGAAAGATTAAATTTATACGTAGAAAAGTCTTAATTTCACGCGCAATGAGTTCCTGATTAAAAAACTACCTCTGTGAATGCACTAAACTTTTTTTTTATAGAACAATGCCTCGCCTTACTTTCAAAGCTAATGAGCAGCTCAATTACGAGGAAAGAAATAAAATAAAATAGAGCTAGGGATATTGTATATACACAGTTCACCACGTGGTCGCGCGTTATGTTTAAAAAGGAACATTTAATGAATTAAGTAATCCGCGGCGATGAATTGTATAACAGTGGGTATTACAGAGATCGAGTGTGGAATCGAGTGAATTTTTTTCTCAACACTCTCACGCTCACTTTTTTTCAGGACTATGTGTATCACTCGGTGTACGCCGGTCTTCCGAATTCAGTGGTATACATCCGCGTGCGCGGCTGCGATTAAAGGATTCTACCCACGTGAACTACATCCGGCGGAGCGTTACAAAACTGTCAAGGTCCGAAACAATGAGCCCGACAATGAGTTTATTACGAAACCGCCTCAAATATCGAGCGAGTCCTAGTCGCGCTTGTGTAACGGTATTATTGGGAGTATTGCTCCATTTAGCGCGCGGCCCATGAATTTTTCATGCGACGCACGCGAACTGCCCAACCCCTCCTTCATCGGCGTATTGTTTTCACCGCATTTTTTTATGACTTCATTGAAGCCTTCGAGCTCGTACCTACGGCATTATCATTGCAAATTCGAATGTGAATTTATTTCATTATAAAAAAAATATTCTAGGAAGTATCATTACAGGTTGTGAATAATTGTAACATCGGTTGTTTAGGGGATAACGTCAGTAACCTAAATTTCAGCTTCCTGGAAGCCTTCCTTGTCAGACAACTACATTAAGTGTGGTGTGTTATTATGCCTAGAGTTAGAAAAAAATTCAAACACTTTAAGTTTCCTTGGGAGGATATAAACTACCTTGAATTAATGCAGGCCCCCTAGAGGCACGCGCAATTTTATGAAGTATAAAAGGGCCGGCCAACTACGGTCTTCCTCTTGCGTGCGGATTTCTGAACGGCAGCGCTTGACCTTAAGGTTGAAGGAGCGCTTCACACTGTATGTAATTACGCCGACTGGAAGGAAGAATACATTTTTGTGAAAAGGCGAGCTGAAATAATATACGATGACGGGAGATTTACGAGGCAAGGAGAAAATTAGCCGAAATATTGTATCGCGCTAAAAAATTGATATAATAATAAAAAGAGATAATTATATTATCAAGACCAGTTGAAGTGTTTCATTTTCTTCAATTTTACCCGTTGTCGGCTAGGCTTTTTTCCGACTTTTACACTCCTCGTATTTACCGCTCCACGCGTAGATAGAGTAAAAAAGGAGGATGTAAAAAACGCAGGAGACGGTGCGCTAATGCGAAAGAAAGGAAAAAGGGAGGGGGAGCGCGAGCGCGTCCGCAGAAGGGGTCACACAATCTCTCTGTTTTGCGAGGTGAGAGACGGCGTCTCCACTTTTGTTTGGAATGTCAATTTCGTAAATGTTCTGAGTATGAAGTAGTAAATTGAAAATTGTGACCGACGAAAATTCGAGAAAAATTTTAGATAAGTACCTGAATAGCCTACAGTATTTTAAGAACTGGTCCGTGAAAAAGTATTTAAACTATGGTCTGCAGCCTGCGGCTAAAAATTAAGAAACATAATTTAGAAAAAATCAACAGTTGTTAAGATTTTGTTAAATAAGATAAAGTAAACATGAATGCATGCCTAGCACAATAAAAAATAATTAAAAATATGACGAATTAAGTAAATTACGCACAACATAGTTTTCATAAACTCTTTTTATTTAATTTTTAAATTATACTTTTGTGTTAATTGTAGGTCACCAAAACCACATTCATACATATGCAATATGTCTTCCTTTTAAGAAATTTTTATTTAAAATAATGGCCTTGTTAATAACAAGATCGATTAAATAAAATTAAATCTTTTAAAAATTTGAGGAAATGTAGCTCTTTAAGGGATTAACGGTCGAACACTTCAGGGATGAATATTATTCATTGTGCTGTATATCATTCTTTGGCAAGGCCTTATCGATCGTAACGTTTGTCAGTGTGGCATGGTGAGAAATAAAATGTGAACTACTAGTTTTCAACGAGGACGACAAATAATGATGTCGAACTTTTAAAATCTGGTTTAAAAATAAATATTTGGGAGCGGTGTCGAGTTTCTAATAATTCCAAAACTTCAGGCCTTGTACTGGAACTGGATTCTTTGAATATTCATCCACGCCGACGCCACTACACCTGTGGGCCGGAAATGATAAAAAGTGTAACTTAAATATAAATCACCTGGTCTTAAACTAAAAAATCTTGCGTTCTACTTTACTATCATATAAAATTAAAAAATAACTCGACGTAGTTTTTTATTAACAATTACGTCGGCTTACATCGGCGATTGTCAATTCTGATTCTCGCTTGAAAAAGTACACTGCCGCAATGAAACTATCGTACACGAACATTAAATCTCCCTACAGTATTCTTAAAAAGAACCTGGCAATTCCCATGTGACTGGAGACAGCTCCTCGCGGACTCCGTTCCATTTCCAGCCGAAACGAAGACATCCATCGCGCGGCGGCCGACTATAATATAATTTCGCGAGCCCGAGGGTGAGCACGCTCTCCTCGCGAGCGAGCGACGTTGAAATTCAACATATCCATAGCTCGTCCGCGAGCCCCATTAGCTTCCACCTCTTCCGTGGCCCGCCCGCGGCGGTGCGGCCGTGCGCGGCGCACTTGGCCTGCCGCGGCGCGCTCCGGCGAAAGCAGTCGTCGACGAATCCAGGACGCCGTCCGCGCCTCTTCTTCCCAAGCGCGGCCCCCGGCGAAAGGTGCAGCGGTTTGTGCGATTTTCGGTCGGTGCCGCCGCAGCCGCCGCCGCTAATTGCTTTTCAACTGCACCGGCGCGAGCTTTCCTGAAGAGTTAAAGCTTTTGGAATTTTTTCTGCGATTTTAAAACTTCTTTAAATGTTGGCGGGACTTGCTCGATTAAAACATAAATTTTTGAAGGAAGATGTATAGTTAATCGGGTATTTACATAAATATGTGCCTAGAGGGACGCAAATTCTCTACTAATAACTCATGTTAATCATAAAAGGAATTTTTTCATTAATTAACGAAAAAAAGTCACTTGAGATCGGATCAGATCGGATTAAAATTCAACGGGTTCAGAGGCAGCATAAAAAAGCGAGATAATCAAATCGCCCGGGGACACGCGATATCAAAGTACCTTTTCTTTTGCCACCGGCAAACTCATCCAAATAAGCCTGACAGTTTCGCTAGTACGATAAGCGTCAAAAATCGGCCGTCTCGATTCGTCACCCGGTAATTTCATACCTCGAAGATTAAAAAGAAAAAGGAGCAGAAGGAACCTGTTAAGAGATGTGAAAAAAGCGTCCGCAAGAATCTACGAAATTGTTCGTCACTTTCTCCCCGTAAAAAACCTCGCCGCGATATAATGCCATTAATCGAAGCCTGCCGGACCTCCTCGCGCACCGATTAAAGCGCCTCGCCGGAAAAGGAGAAACGAATGGAACCGCGGGCGTCCCCGGAAAACCGGGAAACTGAAAAAAAAAAGGAAAGGCTCGCTGCACGCATTGACACCGAACGAATAAAGCTGTGCCCGTAACTGTACAGTTGTATAACCATCGGAATAAAGGATTATAAAGCACACAGCCGAGGCCCTTCTCCGGCGCTGGTTTGACACTAGCGCGAAAAGATCGGCAAATGCAGGCGCGTTGCGATATCTCCTTTCTCCCTCGAGCTTGACACGCACACGTAGGCACACACGAGAGCCGGTGGGTACTCACCTGGTAGCGAGAAAGACAATACCCGCGGTGCGAGCGAGCGAGAGGGAGCCGGGCCCCTGCACAGCCGCCCGCGCCGGCTACGTGTGCAGGACAGAGAGGGACGCTCCGCCGGGGAAGGAGAAAGAAGCGACGGAGCCAGTGCAGAAGGTGTGGTGCGCGCGGCTTCGGGAACTCGAGCGCGCTCCACCTGTCCCACTCCCGCCCACGCGGCCCGCCGTCGGTCCCTCTCGCTCGGCCGGGGAACGCGCGCGCGCACCCATACACTCGCACCGCGAGCCAAGCGGTGAACGTTCCAGGTCCCCTCCGCTGCGCGGCGGGTTCGTGGGCCCCTCTCTCTCTCTCTCTTTCTCTTTCTCTCTCCTCCAGCGAGGGGGATCGGTAGCTCTCGCGCGGCCCCGGCGCTCCGCCGTCCGCCAGTCGGTGTACCGCCGCGAGCCAGCGCAGCTCCCCGTAGCGCCGTTTATTATTTTTCCTCTCTCTCCTCGGTTTCGGTTTTTTCTCCGTCGTCGTTTCGCCTCTCCTCCTCGTCTCTCCTCCCTCGGAGAATCGGCCGCGGCGTCCTGACGCGGGGGGACGCCATGCGCGGCGTCGCCGAGGCCCGGTAGTGGTGTGTCCTCGAAGACGGCGGTCCAGTGCAGCGCCGGATCATCCGCGCCGAGTGTGACAATCCGCGCGCGCCGTACACCTCCTCCGCAAGTGGTGTATACATGTACCGTAGCGCGTACCGTATTGTCGCGCGAAAGTCGTGCAGGAAGGCAAGAGGGAGAGTGAGCGAGTAGAGGACAAGGAGAGCCTGGCGCTGCCGCGGCGGCGGCGACGGTCACCCAGCTACTCCGGAGAGGAGTCGAGAGGAAGAGGAGAGCGAGCGGCTGCTGCTGCTCTCTTCTCCCGGCTATTCGGGTGAGTCTATCTTGCGGGCGTGCTACCTTCGACGCCACCATCGCCAGTCTCCTCTGAACCCTTTTTTTCCTTACGAAAGTATTGAAGAAAGTCATAATTCAAAAAAGTACCAACTCCACTGGAATTCGAAAAGTACCTAATTCAGAAGGTACTATCTCACCGAGAGATTCGAAGAAAGTACTTACTCCGAAAGCGGGTTTAAAAGAGTAGGGGTTGCCGGAAGGTACTAACTCGGAGTTGCAAAAAGTTCACTCGATGGAGATTTCGATGCAATCGGTTTTTTTTGCGCGTTTATTTTCGGAGTCACCCAGTGGTACCGCTGGTAACGCACTCGATTAATGCAAACACGCACGTGGAATAGTGTAAACAAAGAGGAAGGTGCAGGCAACCTGTTGTTACCGGGGTACATTCAACTTGACGCTTTGTACAAGGCCTCGTTCGTTAAGAAAAAAAAAACACCGAGCAGACAAGATTGCAGCAGACGATACGCCGCTGCTAAATTACAATAACATTAAGATCCCCTCGATAAATTGAAATGTTGAAGGTGGCATTAAGGATATTGCGATGGTGTGGAGATTCGCAAACGCAACGCACCCCGAATTATGAGCGGTGCAGATATAAAATTCCGATAAGGGGTCCCGGTCGGATTCACTCGGAAATAAAGTTTTTCGTAAATTCATTAAGCGAGGGGGTCTTTAACGCCCGATGCAAGATAATAATTCGTGGTAATGGCTCGGCCACGATATGTAAGTAATCGTTCGGAAACATATTCCCCCGCAGGCGAAAAAAAACTTCATTAACCCGCTTCGGTTTTTCGCTTACAAATCACTTTATAAACACTCCGGTTATCTCGCGTTAAATTATTTTAAAGCGATAAATGAAAGTAGATAACTCGGCTCGGATCATCCTTCGGGAATAAGGGAATAAATAAAAACGAAGGAAGGAAAACCGAAGGAAAGAGAAATGAAGAAGGTACGAGGGGCGAGGAAGATTACGTTCGCTTTTTTATCGGCTTTTTGCTATATCCCCGGGTAAGCGCGTACAGGCTTTATGCTCCCGCCGTAGAGAAATCCGTTTTTACCGGAGCGAGCGTATATACCTGTTGCGATGGAGAGCACAGGGCGTTCGGGAGGCGGCGGCGGCCTGTAACGTGTGGGCAGGTAGGGAGCGAGTGCGCCGCCTTGGCCGGCTCCCCCTCTATATACAGTGTGTGCATGACTCTTCGGATTTTTCAATTCTAATCGATTCGTTTTTGTGGGCCCCGATGCTACGATTTGGAAATTGCCGTTGATTTTCAGATAAAAATTGCCTTGGATGATGATTGAGTTGCGGTTAACTGTTTTTAGGTCGCTCCTCTTTTTTTTATCATTACTGTCTGCTTTGTAACGGGATCCGAGTGATAAAATAATTAATAAGTTGGTGAGGGAATAATTGATTCTCTCGGCGTTCGCGTGTGTTGGAGTATCGAGGGAAAAGTGACACGGCGAGAGAGAGGGAATATATAGAAATTACGTTTATTTATTTTAATTTGATCTACCGGTACTCATTGAAACATAAAAGTTATACCTGTAGATGATATCTGAAATGAAATGTACTCGGCGTTATATTATATCTAATCTATCATTCTCTTGGATCCTAAGAATTACATTCTAATGTGGTAGGAAAAAAAGGGGATAAAAACTGATAGCCTAGTAAACTTTCGTTTATTAACACCAATTTCGTCTGAAACTATAATGACAAATTAGGCAAAAGATAATGTTTAAGTACGGAAAGACAAATTTAATTGCTTCATCAGCTGAATTTCTATAATTCACGTCCTTAATCACACTCAGAGACGCCAGCTGAAACTACTTGAATTAAGAAATTTCTTCCTCGATCTTCATCACCACTTCAATTCAACGGCTAATAACGGCACGAGTAAAAAATGAAATGATTACAGAAATGACACCCTTTCAACCTCCCAGTCAATTAAGAACGCTAAATTATCGTTAAATTAGTAAAAAGCCCACAAAAATCGAAAAAGAAAAGTTTCAACGTAAATATAAACAAATCCTGATTACCACACCGATATATGGTTCACCTTGACCCAAGCGGTATGCAAAGCAAAACCTGAAAGCGCACCGCTTCCCTCCAGAAATAGCCCGACCCGGCAAAAAAGTGTTTCGCGCTCGCGCCGGGCGCATTAACCCGTCGTGATTTCCCATTCCTTGCGGTTTTCTTCGAGCGATCCCAAATAAAACGAGGCGACGCGCGAGTTTCCATTTTTTTCGCCTTTCGTCTCTCTCTCCTCGACGCACGTAAATCCGGGTGATCACGTACGCCAGCGGCGTATCGCGGCCGTACGTGTGAACCGCGGGGATTCGGGATTAATAATTTCGCGAACGCGGAGATTAAGCTGATTTTAGCCGTGTGTACATTAAGCTGTCGTGTAGACTAGCTACCAAAAAAGAGATGCGCTGCGCGACGGGCGCGCTTACCTTGAACGTGCTAAATAACGCTGGATTAAATTATGATAAATTTAATTTTGTAATTTTCCCTTTTATTCGTTTATCTGGATGGCCTTTTAAAAGGCAATTTTTTAAGGAAATTTAAAATTTTAATAAGCTCCGTTAAGTATGTCGTTTACGCGTTTGGAATATTCAACAAATTTCAGTAACACTATAATAAATTCAAATTCGAGCGCCCGATATCAGTTTTCTTCCCGAGAAAAGAAACTCCAGCCCATTACTAGGCCAACGGCGCCGGTGACACCCAAATCCAGAAAGAAAAATCGTAAAACCACCGCTAAAAGGTTCCGTAAGAGAAAAAAAAAGCGCCGCGCGAACAAAAGAATCAATGTAGCAAAAAAAAAGCGCACAATCGTCTCCGCTTCCCTTAGATAAGAATTTGAGCCCGCTCTGAATTGGTACTAGGCCAACGAGCGAGAGAGGAGCCGGCTTGTGGGAACATAATGGGCGAGGAGAGAGATTCAGGTAGCGAGGTTAAGCGTGTGCAGGCGCGCGTCCGCGATCCTGCGCCCGGTGCTTTCTTCTCCCGGACACGCGCATGATTTGTATCATTTCGCGCCGCGTGTACATAGAGGATGCGCGTGGGCCCCGCGCCGCTGGCGCGATCCTACGCGTAATCGCTGTAATCACTTGACGCGTGTCCCTGAACTTTAGCATTTTTTTGTTTTCGCGGATCTGTGGGTGTCTTGAAACTGATGTTTCAGAATAGGTGGGCGCGCACCTATTTTGTACTACTTAAAATTCAGGTTTCAGCGGATCTGGAGTGACGTTAATTTATGGATGGTTAATTTTTATGAAAATATTTAATTATTGATTTCGAAGTATGATTTACATGATATTTTATGCATGCCAATTTACGTTTATTCAATTAGTCGGAATTGCTTTAGGGATTGATTTAAAAATATGAAATAATGGAAAATTATCGAACGATCTACATATAATTAACCTTTATAATAAATATATAAACCTTCCTAATAATCCGCTGCGTTCGTTTCGTAACAGCACGAGTGCATCTCATTACATGCAAAACGTAAACAATTATAATGTTGTAAGACGACCGTTACTCTGTCTAATTTTGCAGAAAACGCATACATTAGCTTTCCTAATGCACAGGCGCCTGTCGAATTAATATTTCAATAAAATTATACAGTACTTTGAGCAATAAACTTTTGCAAAAGCTCCGCAGCCTTTAACCCAGAAAAGTGAACATAAAACAATTCGGAGCATGCGGTACTTGAACGTTATGCGTACAATATAAGGAAATAATACAACTGCACGAAGAGCAGTCAAACGCATAGAAACTCGTGAAAAGAGCATCGTTGAAAATTTTATACAAGAATTCCGGAGTGCGTGCATCGTCGATTGCTCAATGCGCGGGAAATTCATAAGCGAATATATATGTGTCGCGTTCCGGTGGATTTATGAGAATGGGGACTTGCGCCGGGGCCATAACTATGAAAGAGAGGTGCTCGTCGCTATGGAAATTAGCGAGTGCGTTGCGTTCGATCCGCGTCTAATACAATTGCGATTGTCTGCTCATGTGAATCTCGTGTATAGATGTAAATTTTTCGGCGCGAGCACTTGTCAAATCGTTGGCGCAACGCAAATTTATGTATATCGTGTGGTAAGAGGAGACAAATGGCCTGGAGTCGAATAATTTTTGGTACTAAATTCAATAAATTAGTCTGATTTTATCGGAGGCGATTACTTACAGGTGGTTTTTACGAAAAATTTATAATTTATTATGATTCCGATGTGTCACAACTTTCCCGGTGGACTTGATAAATTCACGAAAACTTTGTGAAAAAGGTGAAAGTCGTAAAGTATTTCAGATTTTTGTAAGCTCTATTAATGTCGCTTTATGTAACCTATAGGAAACAGGAAAGGAAATGGAAAAAATGAAAAAAAGGTTAACACAGACACTGATATAACACAGTTTCCACATTTTTTTTCAAATTTACGACGTGCAGTCGAGTGCATTCTTGAATATTTATAAATTCGTTACCAGCATCGCAGAACCCATTCCCATATCCCACTCTCCTTTCGTCCTATCCAACCGAGAAACAAAAACAGCCTCCAAAGTCACCTAAATCAGCCAATCCGTACTAAAAATAAAAAAAATATTGTGTGTTGCAGCAAGTGATGGCCCTGCGCGGGAGAAGCAACAAGGATGTCAAGAAGAGCTCGTACTACGTGTGGTATTTGGGGGCGAGGGAGGCGAAGGGGGTGGACGCGATGCCCGGTGCCATAGACTACCTCCTGGAGCGCGAGCGGCTGCAGGAGCCTTTCAAGGTCACGCTACAGGTGAGCAACCGGCCGAACGCACCGACCGTTACCGTTTCACCTCGTCAACTCGGGCGCGCACACGCGTCCAAGCTCTGCCCGCTGAATGAACCTTTTTTTTCGCTTTCTCCGCCTCGCCTCCTTTATTTTTCGCCTCGCGGCCGACCTCCTCGTTATCGGCCTTGTTAATGAGAGTAGCCTTTTTTTTCCTTGTATATTTAGCCCGCAAAAACGTGTTGCCGGCAAATTTCGCGTTTTAATTGTCCATTTGCGTTCCCAGCCGATCACGGGGTTACCAATAGATCGGTTCATCAACGCAAGCTCGAGTTTTTGTTAAAGCGCAATTAGCAGTTCGTTATTTTTGACTCGCGAGTAAAAGATAATTTATTTTAAACCGCGGAGAAAAAGCAATCGGATATTTATGGTCAAAAGTCACGCGCTAAACAGCGGCACGAAAATATCCCCGCTCGCTCTGTAAAAATACCACTCGGAGAAGTGTCCCTTATCGGCGCGTAAATTAAATAAACGAGCGCGCCAAAATTCCGCAGAATCGCGGATTCGCCGTTTCCTTCTCTTCCTGTCCGCGCTCGCGCCACGTCCCGCGCATAAATTCCGCGGGCTTCCTCTTCGCCGCGCCTCGACCAGTGAAAGCAGCGACACGAAAAAAAGCCGCACACATCGCGAATTTATCGCCTTACCCCAAATTCCGATAGAGTCGCGCGCCGCCCGGAGCTACCGGGGCCTCGGAATTTTAAGGAGTTTTTACTTTTTCCCTGCCGGTTTTGCTTTTTTTTTTACGTCCGACGATCGCGCATTCGTCGTACGGTACTCCTTTTTTGTTATCGCGCTCGGCTGCGCGTGTAAACATGAGCGAGCCCGGAGATAACGAGGAGGAAAGTGACGGGAGGGGGAGGGCCTAATCTAGCGCCGTGGGCTTCGCGCGTCGTGGGTGTGTGAGAGCGAATCGCGTTTTTCGGGAAATGAGAGTTAATCCGACGTTATGGGAAGCTTGATTCCCGAGCGGATTATCGTTCTCATTATGCGTCTTTTAACTGCTTGTTTCAAAACAACAGAATTTGTGATGCTCGCCGTTGAATTTCGTTTACCTCGCGTAACCATGTAATTTAAATGATGCGGTGGAGTTAATGTCACAATTTGTGCCTTATTTATCGTTGAATTTAACGTTTATTGATTACACACGTAACATAAACATCGGGCGTGCAATTTATGTTTATTTTGTTGTCACGTATACTTGATTTTCAACAAACTATTATTATTGTAAACGTTACTTTCATTTCCCGTCTCATCAACTTTTTCTCCGAAATTAATTGAAGAAAATTCTTTCGATCTGAAAATCAATATACTTGATAATTCCGAAAAAATCGATATTACCGTGACATAGATTTCTCGGGCAAACCCATAATTTCGCACGTTAAACGGGCACGCGCAATGTTTAAACTTCAGCGCAGCGTTCGATCCGTCGTTTCTCCTAATATTCATACAAAATCGCATGCGACGATAATTACTTAAACACACGCGCGCGCGAGCCGCCTCGATGATGTAGTGTCATAATTTTAAGGAACGAGTCTAAGGAGATGAAAATCTCGGGCGAGGAAGACCGCAATTTCTCGGAGAAAAATATGACTGACCTGAAAAACTCAATTCAGAGCTCGAGCTTTCTATGCGCTTTGACGCGTCGCATTTGTAATAATCGTTTCGTAACGAAAATTACAATTTTTAGTTGTTGCGTAATTGTAAAATTTTCGATTTACTAAAGTTTATGTTAATAATCTTATCTGCAATAATGTACTAAGTACCTTTTAAATTTGACTATTTCAAGGGATTTGCTTAAAAGATCGTTTTTATAGTTGTTTCTTACATATTGCGCGTAAATATAAATAAAATCCATTTAAGTTTCCTTAACCATCTCGTTATATTAAAAGTGGAAACTTTGTTAAAGCGTCATTTAAATCGTTCTTAAATGCATTTTCGATACAAAAAGTTAATGGTACCTTCAGACAAATTTTTAAATTTACGTTGAATTCTGGTTAATAAAACAACTGCAGTATTAAACTTGACACTCATGATCGATAAAGAATGAAAGAAAATTAATTCAAAAGAGAAAGTATGTATCCGCAAGTCGGAATAACATTTTAATTTACCTTATGTGTAATACATCTTTGTTTTGCATTCCGATCGTATGACGAAATTAAATCTCAACGTGTATAAGTATACCGACGAGAGCATCACTTAATTTTGTATTCAGCGCGTAATTCCAAGTTTCACCCCACGTATCTACTTTTAAATTTCATAAAAAGAATTCCATTTCTATATTCTACATCTTTTCGCGCGAATCGATCAGTTCGGAAGTAACGATTACACAAAATCATCGTCAAAAAATAAAGATCAGTGGGACCACACAGTCGGCGAACTTTTACCGGCTACATAATATGCCCGCACCTTCCCTCAAAAAAAAAAAAAAAAAAAAGTTTTTAAAAAAAGCGGAGCGAAGAGCCGAAGGGAAAAGGCAAGTGGACAGAGGCAGCCGCCGGACTTTCTACAATGTTCGCGCATAAATACATAATCGGTCCGGCTCGCGCGTGTACGCGTACGCGCGGCCGCGGCGTACGTGCCGCGGGCTATTAATCGTTTCACCCGAAGTCAACGTTCCCAATTCGCGCGCGCGCGAGAAGCTCGCTCGTTTCGCCGGCGAATGCAAATCGGCAAGGTGCGGTCGATGCACCCGATTTCAAATTCCCGAAGACGCGCGGGCTCTTTTCCCTTTTTTTTTTATTCGGCCCGACCTCCGGCGACGGGAGAGACCAAGAGATCGTGGGATACCTCGCTCGGGCCCCGCTCGCTTTTCGCCGATTTTTCTCTTTCTCTTTCACTCGGCCGGCCCCTCCGAGACCCGTTTCACTTTTGGCCGATCGATCGGGCAGACTTCGACTCGACGTGGATGCCCCGCGCTCGGTGCTTGGTTTCCTCGTTATGTCATCGGCGTATTCACATCTGCATCGTATTAAGTTTATCTGAAGCAATTATCAATTTTGTTTGTATTCTTTTGTAGTAATTTATTTTCTATTTTTATATAGTTGAATTAATATATAATTAGTTTTTTAAAAAAATTATCTGAAGATAATATTTAGAATTTGTTTCACTTCCGCAAGGTCGCAGCTGTTATCAAAATAAATTACAGCATCTGATGCGCGAACGTTTTTATCCATCGAAGCAGAAAAAATGCCGTTATGTATCGTAATAACGAAGTCGATAGTCATTAATTGTAATAGGGATTTCCTTCTATCTACGTAAATGACCATAAAATTGTCATAATAAACGAGAATAATTGACCGTAAAGTTAAAAGAAAGTTTGAGATATTTAACTATAATGGAAGTAATTGGTCAAAATTGTAATAATCATTGTACATACAAGATAGATGGAACGTCACTATTTTTCCTGATTGACTGCATCAATAAACTTTTACAAGTTGTTTATATACATCTAACAAGTTCTTTATTAAAATATTTTACGAAAATAAGAAATTTCATACGAATATACTAATGATAATGATTCACACATTTTTATCAATTGAAACATCAATTGAAACGTGATACTGGATACTAGAAGATTAAACATTTTTTTAAATTCTGATATCCGAGATAAATAATGACAAAATAATCCATGAGTGAAAAGTTTGTTGTTCAAGTGCATGAATTCCTTTCATCACTACCTTCAATTAATTTAAAAAAATATCTCCATAATCTCTTAATTAATACGATACTGCACGTAGCATCCGTAATGATAGCTTACTAACGTTTTTTACGCCGGTTGCACGATGTATCCAAATATCTTAATAACTAAACGGCGATCGTATCAAAAACTAATATACCACCGATCGTTGCGTAAACTTCGACCTTCCAAAAAGCAGGAAGAAAATGCGTGACCCTTTAAAATCCCACGAGCGAGTAAAAAAAACCTCAGTCTCAATAAAAACAGTCGGCGAACGAGCATACAAGTAGGGGGGAGCCGCGCGATCACGAAAATTATGAAACACAGCATCGAAAGTCTGGCGACGAGGCCCCGGTGACCCTGTCGCGACGACGGGCGCGTTTCGCCGCTCTCTCGGGCCGCGCCGCGAGGCAATCGCTTCCTGCGCGCGCGCGAAACTTTCGCGTCGTCGTCCCATCGACACCCGCGATTTCGCATTCGAATTGCGCGCCGCCGCGGTGGTACGCGCACGCACGCGCCTCTGTAGAAAATTGCACTCGGTGCTTCCTTTTTTATTCCTCCGATTGCGAGGGATCCCGTTACGATTTTTGCCGTCACGCGTGTTACGTCCTCTCTCGATCAGTGACGAAATGGACGTTAGATTTGTTCGGACACAGATGGATGGTACGGGTGCTTTGTGAAGGAGTTTTAATTGGGTAACTATGGTGATGTTTTTAAACGCCCTCATTATAGGAATATTGGGAAAATATTTTAATCCGTTCTCAGATTTGAGGAATTTGTGTTTTCATAATTTGATCTACGGGTATTTAAATGTAATAAATTTTTAAATGAAAACTCGGTTCTTTCTAAATCGACGCCATTTAAATTTTTCCTCGAAAAAGATCCCTTATTAATTTTAATTAAACATTAAAGTCACGCGGAGTTAACCTTGGATGCACGCGGTATCGCGTAAAAACTAACGGCCACTCCGGTCTTAGCTCTCCAACCGGCCTAATGTGCAAAATCCAGTCGCGCCGACTACACGCAGAGGCGCGACACTCAATTATACCCGCAGATCTACCGATTGTTCCCCCGGCAACAAAAAAAAAGAAGAAAATAAATGAATATAACTCTCGACAATTAGTCGGCGCGACATCAGCGTCGATCGGCGCAATTAAATCGCACTCCGTGGCCGGCGGTAATTGGGCTTGCGCTACACATCCCGCTAATGAATTTTTATCGTCGCGGACGCGCGTCCCCCGGCGCGTCGCGTACGGTACAGCCTTACTTGGGAGGAAATCACTTTGTCGAGCTAGAGAGGTATAACGGTCGCTTCCGCGCGCGCGCGCGCTCGCGCTAGCCTCGGCTTTTCGCTCCGTACATACGTGACGGCTCGACGCGGGACACCGCGTGCGCGCGGCGGAATTTTTACCGGTGGGTATACACTCGCTTCGACGAGATTGGGGATCGATCCGTAGTTGGAAGCTTCCTTTTTCAACGGCTGCGTGACTTGGAAATTTTTATTTTTTCGAAAAAAAATATTTTATCGCGAGGTGCGGTGATTGACGGATGAAAATTGGACTTCGTTGAAACTGCACCTTCACACTTTCAGTCTAACTTATTTTAAGTATTTTTTTTTTATAAATTAGGTTCATTTGTTACGTGGTTATTTTCATCTCGCGGGCATGTGAAAAGTGAAATTTCGTTATATATCAGAGCAATTACACAACTTTAAAAAAAATGATTATAGGGCTCTTTCCAAAAGACTTCACAAGAGCCGTTCGGTTAAAAATTACGAGATCAATTTGTTTAGTGTATTACTTCCATGATTAGTTCATCGTATTACCTAAAGCATTTATACGATACGGATATTACTATCGAAAAAGTGTACATAGACTCTTTGTAATGAATTAATCAGTACACGTCGATTTGTTTGGTAGCGAGGTAACGACACGGCTCCCACGATGACTTCATCTAAGCGCCTATTTAACTCTCGAGCGGTCAACTCGTAAAAACGTTGCGTCAACGTCCGCTTGCTAGCTCATTAAGTCAAGAAGCTTCTTTCGGAATGATATGCAAAAAATGAAGTGCCGAAAAAAGGTTCTAAACTAACGTGAGATGATATCGAGTAAACTAATCTCAAAAATATATTTGAAAAAAATTATTTTCTTCCATGTTTACATATATATATTTGAATAATGTATATTGTGTAAATATTATTCATTTTTTAATGACTTTAGTATATTCAAGGAAAGGAAGTAAAATAAGTTTCAAAATAGTATAAGAGAAGTAGTTAATGCAGGCTGTAATCAGACTGCGCAGCATCTGGCAGCAGCCAATCCCGAAATAAGCGAACGCGGAATCGCGGCGACGAAACCGACAAAAATCCCCTTTTTCTCGTTACAGCCCCGTCGAGCGTTTCTTCAGTGCATCGAAACGCGCGGCAACCGCAATGAAGCTACTGCAATTTATTGCGTTGCATTACCGCCCGTTGCGCTTCTAAGTCCTCTTTAATAAAAGAGATACCATTTCTCGGGGCGCGCGTAATTTGAAAAAGTAATGAGGTGCAATTCAATTTTCGCAGCGTTGCGAATGGTCGTAGGATTGCTGCGCGCGCGCGCGCGTACCAAAGCGAAGGGAGTCGAAAAGTATAAATAAACCTTTTTCATTATAAGTATGTCCGTGAAATATTCGGAGGTTTTTCACATTCACGGGAAGCTGAAATTGATCTTGGGTAATTGTACGCTTCGATATTTTTCAAAAAAGATTTCTAATTTATTTCGCCTCGTCAGATTTCGTAAAATGCTATCTTCCGAACGCTATTCGAGTGGCGTAGATGTATACACAGTATTTCCTTAAATTATTAGAAAGCCGGTAGTGTCAACATAAATTTTTCCTCGGCATTTCGACTTTCCACTTTGCGCGCGCGGCTGGAATTATCATAAAACGTAATTACGCACATTGCCAAAACGACCGCTCTGGCGAATTCCACGTGGAGCCGCGCCGGGAATTCAAAAATTACAGTAATGACCCGCCCGTTTTGACTTTCGTTCTCACAATGGGTGTAAACCCGTGTTCTTTCCGTAATGTAAACAATCCGCGCGCAAGATTGTTTTCGCTGGTTTTTTTCTTCTTCGAAAATCATGCGCGGGGTTTAAACGGCCGAACGCGAAATGTAGACGAGCGATGCAACAATACGATCTTTTGCAACGACGCTAATTGTTCCGCGCGCCGTACAAGCACCTCGAGGTGTAATTCTCGTCGCGCGGCCCGACCTCTTTTCCGGGCTTATTCCCCTTATCGCGGGCACTTTTCTTCACAGGCGCGTTAAGAAACTCGCGACAATCGAAGCCGATTGGAACGCGGATTGTTCCAATTTATCGGCGAAATTTCGAAAACCATTTGAAAGCCGATTAATAAAAAAAAAACGATTTTATGAAAATATCTAAAATTTTGTGAATGGGACGTGACTACGGAAAAGGAAAGTAAAACTAAGAAGCAGCGTCATTAGCATCCGCTGCATTTAACATGAGGCCCCTTACAATTTTGGGTCATCGAGAAAAAGTGCCCGGCTCAAATCGTCTATTAATTACGGAAACGGCTAAATTTATTAATTAGCGCGCCGGCCGGGGCTAGGAGAAAAATGACGGGCTCGGGGCTCGTCGGGAAGTTATACGGCGCGGGCCGTAAATTTTCCCGAGTCCGGCGCAATCTTCAATTACGGGAAAGGGAGACGGTCGGGCGATAATTCATAAGCCGTGAATTGCCATCCATCAAACTTTCGTTGAGCCGCGCGCGCGCGTTCCGGCAGCTTTTATTTTCCATTTCCCCGCGGGCCGATCATCATCGATCGCCGCGCGCTCGTCCCCTTCGACGAGCGCGCGCCGCTAATTAAACTCGTGAGTTACGCAACTGCGCGGGAAGAGCGAGGCGAGGATCCCGCGGGAAAAGCGCGCAGAATGCGCGGGCACGAATTCAATCTTCGAAACGTCTACGGCGAGAAAGTCACTCCGGTGTGGACACCCCGAGGCGAGGTGTTTTTTTTACCTTTCCGCGGCCGAAGGCGCGGCTTTTTTCTGTCGCGCGCTCGTTGACCTCTCGATTTTTTTCTCTCACTCGGCTGCGCGATCGAAAGCGACGATTCTGATCGCGCGGGCATGTATGCTTCTATACCGGCGGATGCGCTAATGAGCCCCGGGGAGGTGACTCGATGAATCCAGCCGTTTATTGGGCGATGAAGACGTTGTCCGAGGCAGTGAAACCTCGATGATGGAGCAATGACGATTTCGATTTTTATGCTAATGGATTTTTACTTTTTTTGTTGTTGTTTGTATTTTCAATGTGTCAAAGATTTTTAGATCGTGGTGATTTATTAATTTTGTACTTTCTATTGGTACATTTATGAAAGTTTATATATGCATCTTGTATAGGAATAATATGTTACAATAAAAAACATGATGATTTTATCTAAACCAGTGTTATTTGATTGCAAAAAAATCTTTTTACAACAATGTCTTATTCATGGACGTTTTATTTAAGTTAATTTCAGTCACAAAAAAATGCCGAAACAGCGTTTCTCAAGATTTGTTACACATTTTCAATCCTCGGAAGAAATAGCAAAAGTACTACCGAAACAGTGCCCAAATCATTATTATAAACAAATTTATTTCAATAAAATACCAGTGGTTCTTTTTAATCATTAAAAAAAATTCATTTTTCCTTAGTAAGCTAATTACTCCTTCTGTCAACAATAGTAATTTTATTTTATTTAAAAAAATTAACGATGTTATTTTTGATTTTAGGTCAGCAGCAAAGGCTTGAAAATAATTCAGACGGTGCACCCGGGCGGCTCGACGCGCACGGCGGTGAAGCACCTAGTACCAGGACACGCGGTCCTGGCAGCAGTGCAGCGCGAGGATGTCGTCGCGGCGACCCTCCTGCTGCCGAATCCCGCCACCAACAATCCCGTCCACGTACATGCCTACAGGTGAGTTCGAACTCCCAAGCACGCCGCAATCGCTGTCCCCGCAATCAAGTAATTTCTATCAGTTTCACTCTTTAAATTACCGGGAAAAATTATCGCGGGCACGCGTTACTTTTCCAGCCGAGCACGGAGTGATAAAAAAAGCGAGATAGCGGACGGCGCGCGGGGATACCTCAATTCCGGTAACGCTCGAGGAAACGGAACGAAATGAAATCGTTTATATAATAATCTCGGTCCAATCTAAAAAAAAACAGGGGAGAAGGAACCAGACGTTCTCCGCTCCTAATAATCGGGGTGCGCGCGTTAAATCCCGACGAAAGTGAAAGTCCGCTATCCGCGAGCGGACGTTATCGGCGGTCACTCCGCGGGCGATTTCGCGTGCCCGGCACGAAATTTCTTCATCGGAATTAAAGGTAAACACGCCGCGCGCGCGATTTTAGCTTATCGGAGATATTATCCGGGCGCGAGCCCGATAAACAAACTCCGCTAATTTCTCGCTTAACGGCACGCGATCGCTTATCGATCACTCTTAATTGCGCCGCGGCCTCGAAAAGAGCGAGACTCCCGCGCGACCTTGTTTAATCGACGGAATTATTCCCGCAACGGTAAACCGCGCCGACGGGCCAATTCCCTTTTCATTCCGATGCACCTCTTTATCGCTCCGGTATTTTCGTGCCTTTATTTTGCCGCACCGGGCGAATGTGATGCAGTCTGAAAATTAAAACTGTACGTTTGTTGAAATATTTTTGAAATGTTTAAATACATTGTTGATTAAATTTAGATAATTTTATTTTTGATACACTCAAATGAATAATTTGAAAGAAAAAAGCGCAAAAAAATGTTACTATGATACTGTACTTTAAAGAAATTTCAATAAAGCGAACAAAAACTAAAGCAGCATTTGAATATTTATACTCTACCGGATAAAAAGCAGAGCAGCGCGTGCCTAGTTTAAGCGACAGGCCGCACGCAGCAGTAACGGCACGACTAATGATTTTCATAATAATTCAGAGTTGCGGGAAACTCGCTAAAACCCGCGCGCGCGCGCACGCCTCGTTTCAACGTCCGACCCGTTATTTTAGTGCATCTCGCCCGAGCAAAGGCGCATCGTTCGCGCCGCACTGACGGGATAATGCCATGCCCCGACGGGAACATTACTTTTCTCCGCGCATAAATCAGAATCTCTCGGCTCCGTAACGAGTTTTCTGCATACGCCGATTTTTGCACGCGAAAACTCGCCTCCCAGGCACCGCGAATAATGGATCGCGCAATTTCTTATCGTTTAAATTACCAATTTTTTTCTCCGCTTGCATTTATATACGTTTAAAACTGTCGATGCCCGATTGTTATCAATTGACTGATATAAAATAATTGGCGCAGATGCGACTCGGTGGAGACGGCCGAGTTGCTGGGTGGGCAGCTGAAGGTGCTGGCCTCGCACTCGGACAGCCTGGCGCGCCTCGGCTCCCTGGACACGAGGCTGCGCAGCAATTTGGGCAGCGATGGACGCAGTACTCGCGAGAGCGAGTCCTCCGAGGGCAGCGGCGAGCTCAGGCACGCGCCCATCCAAGCCACCAGCATCTACGAGTCCCTAGCGGCCGAGCTTAGGGCCAAGCTCGGTAAGACTTTTTATTTTTATTTTCATCACTGATTTTCACGTACTTCGTACTTTTTTCTGCGATACAGATATAATAAATAGATAATTCTGATATATTTTTCGAAAAGAAATATAAACTGAAATATAAACTGAAAAAATAAACTGAAAAGATTTGTCTTTAAGGAATAAGGAATAGAACGTACATGTTGATATTTTACTGTTCTTCTGAATTTTATTAAGACTATAAGAAAATTAAACACGCGAAGCGACAAGGATTATTATTAGACTGTAGGTTTAGAGCGTGAAGTTTGAAAAATTGTATTACTATTATACTTTACGTAAAGCATATAAATATCCGTGAGAAGCGTGGTACAGGTGACTAGTATTAACAAAATCGTCCGTTTCTCTTACGAGTTAAAAGATACACATTGTAGAAAAAAATTATATTTCCGGAATCACTTAATGACAAATTGGTTTAATTAAGGTTTTCGAAATGTTTAATTGCATAATCCATTGACAAGCGGATTCGTATTTCATTTATTTAAGATCCACACAATGCAGTAAACTTTTACTTTCCTATAAGATAGCGAAAGATAAGAAACTAAACCGTCGGCTCCCTATCATTCGAATGAGTGCGGGAACGAAGTGAATGAGAGATGCTTGTTACGCGACAAAGAGACAACCGCCGCTTTATCGCGTGTGCCATCGGTGAAAAAAAAAACGTAACTCGTGGAATCGGGACAATTCTTACTTTTATTACATTTAATCATTTTTTCCTCAATCTACTGTCATTTTTGAGAAGCGTTTTTTATATACACCTTCATCTTTTGCACATTATTCTCGAGTATAATTCGTATAAAAATAATACATTAATTATTAATACAAACATGATAGTGCGTCGCATTTTTATTTTTAAAATTCATTTTCTGCTCATTTATAATATGCGTTTCTTATACGACTTCACAAACCTATCAATTTTTTCATTCAGTCTGTTACTCCACCGTCAAACGGAAAAGTCTTATTACTCCACTGTTAATTAAAAGCAAGTACCGTTAATTCGCACGTGCAAAACTACAGCAATGCCCCATTGATAATTCAGCGCGGGCAACGCGAGCAATAAACAGTTTTCGCGCTCGAGCGAATTGCGAATCGCGCGTCCGCAGCCCTACTTGGTTACTGACTCGACTCGATTGGCGGCGCACAGGTAGGGGCAACTCGGCGGACAACGACAGCGGGCCGATACTGCTGCCGCCGCGGGACTACGACACGGTGCACCGGCAGCGGGGCAACCTCGCGGGCATCGAGCTGCGCCGCTGCCTGAACCAGACGATCGTCGGCCCGAACAGCGGCGGCGGCGGCGGCGGCGTCACGTCCCTCGGCGAGCGCGGAGGCACCCGCAGCGCAGCCAGCAGCGGCATCGGCTCGGACAGCGCGGCCACGCCGCCGCCCTACCAGGGACACCATCCGCTGGGACCCAGGCCCTCCAGGCCCACCAGGGACTCCTCCTCCGGTGAGTTCGATTTGGTTTAGTTCGAAAATTAGGAATATTTGGGAGGCGAGTTTTTGAAAGGATCGCTTTTTTTTATTTACTTTTATGCAAAAGTGATTGTGTGCTAGAGAATAATATGGATTTTTTGTATCTCTAGTGCCGATTTTTTTTTACTTGAATTCCCACTTATATCTGACATGATTGTTCAGCTTTACATACACATCGCAAAGTTAAGAACAATAATTAGAAGAAAAAGTGCTATGTTTCTTTTTTACCATTAACGGTTACATTACATTGGAATAGTAGCAGGCACACTGGAAAATTTAAGACCCCATTTACAAAGAAACTACTTATTATTTTATCTTGAAAAAAGAAACATAATAAGTAAACACTTTGAAAGTTGTTTTAACAAATTTCGGGGTCGATTTTAGTAAATTAAAATGTTGAAAAATCTAAAAAAATTCGGAAACGTGAGAGAATTGACGGACTTTGCAGAAAAAGCTAAATTGTCTGGGGCCTTTCATTATACTCCAGTGTGGCTGTTAATATTTAACCAAAAAAATTAAAATGACAAAAGAAAATATAGAAATGTGTGATAATATATTATCAAATGAAAATGTAAAAATGAATCTGATTTGAACATTTTCAAAATACCCTTGTACATACATCTTTATTTAAAAAAAGGTTTTATTTTAAATACAATTTTTGAATAAACAAAAAAACTGACGATAATAAAAGAGAAAATAAAAATTTTCCAATAAATCATATTGACTCTATATCGCGAGAACAATCATCGAAACGGTAAAAAAAAAGAAAACCAGGATCCGCGATGAAACTAGAAACTCTCGTTAGACCGCGACCGGCGCCTTATTCCGCGAAAAAAAAGGAGGAGTAAGAGCATCGCGCCGATCCAGCGGAAATAAAAGCGATATTCGACCCTGACATTTTTTCCAGGGCGAGCAGTACTAGCTCCTTCCTTCGTTTTCTCGGCCGATTGTCCGAAAGTGGGTTAACGGAGCACACGTTCGCACTCGGGCGCGCGATGCCGAGAAACTCGGCGCCGATCGCCGCGGATAACAGCGGTAGAAAGTGTCCGAACGCCCCGAACTCCCCCCTCCCACCCGCCAGATGCCTATAGATTAGAACCGCGAGCCCGCGACTTTTCGTGGTCCTCTCACTTTTTTTTTCTCTCGCCCCAAAGTGCCGGCGCGCCTCGGGGGTTACGTCAGACCGATGCGGTCGTGGCGTATCTCTCTCTTTCTCTCGAAGACCGCAGCTTTTCCCGATGCAGCGCCGATGAGAGTTGCATCCGTCAGGTGACTGATGCCTGGAATTTTTAGCGAGGCTGAGTGAATACGGCGGTGCTCGGTATTTTCTTTGGATCCGCGACGTGACTTCTTTCACGTTTGTAAGCTAAAAGCTTTAAGATTTTTTTTCTAATTATGTAATTGAATAAGGAGTAGTGTTTCTTTTACTTGGGAAAAATTATGTTTTATAGCCGGACTGGTCGTTTATATTCGTCAGTGAGAAGTAAGAAAGCGCGTTAGAATTTATTCGGTTCTTTTATTATGATTTATATATTTTGAAATCGGTCATTTAAAATCCTTTACTTTAGAGAAAATATTTAATTAATCTGTATAAATTCCGAACTTTTGAAAAACTGTATGATATACATATTATAATTAGCATCGTAAAATTTTAGTATGTCATTATCAAATCATTATTCAATAATTTCTAATATGCTAATTCAGTCCGGATTAATAAATTAATAAAGGTTTCTAAACGTGCACGTTTTAAACTTAGCGCTACGATAACGCGCCCGCCTATCCCCACTTTTAAAAAAACGCGCCTGTCATAAGAATCTAAAATATCAATGCGATTGTGGCACCGCTCGCCAGGCGATTTTCTCCTCGGCCGAAAGAAAAAAGTCCAGAAAAGTAGCCGGCTGTCTTAGTTTCATCAGCCGCAATTTGTTCACACTTAATTCACCAACTTGCAAAATCGCAATTTGCAGTTCTCACGCTGCTTACACTAACGCGCTCGCAATTCTCCCTCGAAATTCGCGCGCGCCTCGCTTCCGAATGATAAGCACACTCCGATCGCCGCGAGCGGGAAAAAAGACAAACGTACGAGTTGCGCAAGTGGTCCTCGGCGAGGCGGAAGTACCACTCGAGGTGAAAAAAAAAATGAGGAGCGAAGTGTCGCGAGGAACAAAGGCCAACCCCCCTCTTCCCTCGGGGGAATTACGAGACGGTTGAGCAACGATTCGCGTGTGCGTCGCGCGAATAATCGCCGCTACGAGCGTGTAACGCTCGCACGTGCGAAAGGGAGATGCCTTTATCGCGGGCGCGGGTGAAAGTCGTCATCGGCGGTCGCGTCGATGCCGATCGGCTCGAGTCGTCCCGACAGAAAGCGGATTGATGGTTGCGAGTGAATAATGTTTGCTTTTTAGTTCCGAATGTAGTGGGGAGGACTTTTTTTTATTGCGGTGAAAGAAAGTCTTCCATTAGGGATCGTCTGATTGATACGGGAATTATTTACTAAAAATTACTATAAAAATACTGTAACAAAAATGATTATTGGCATAGTAATGCGAGATTTCGTTTTTCTTTGCTATAATCTTTTTATAACTCAGTTCCATAACTATTTTTTTAAAGTTAAAAATTATTCTTACTATTAATATGGGAAAAATTACTATAAACTATATACTTATTTTAGATTTAGTTTTTATATTAAAATTTGACATAATCATGGTAATTTTCCCAATAATTACAATAATTTTACAATTTACATTTACAATAAAATTTCCTAATTTTTTTTGTCAGTATGCAAATAAATTGTTAGGTGCGCTATCTCAGCCGCTAATCAAATTTGACCAACAAACTCGGAAGACACGCTACTTTCTTTACAGGTGTAGCTACAAAAATGAAAACACGATCGCCGCGCGAAACCGGCTTTTTAAAGACTCGCCGCGCGAACATTAATTCGCGTGTTTTCGGCTGGTCGCGCGTGCACATTTTGAAATGTGGCACGAGCGCTCTTTTCGCGCGACGACCGCCGGGAGGATGGGAGCGTTCGGCGCGCGGACTGCCGTTAAGCGAGTAATTGGGAAATTGGGTGAAGCGCGCCTGATGGCTCGCGGAGATTTTAAACGCGAGCGCCGGGTAAACGGTGCTAATTATGCTTTATGAGAAAAAACCGACCATAGCCGCGCTCGCGATAAGATTTTCCGCTTAGGTATACAATTTATACCTCGCTCAAGTGATTCCGTACTATTAAGCGTTTTATCTTTTTTACGAGCGCGCGTACATCGTTGCGGGATTTTAAATTGTTGTTTAAAGTGTATTCAACGTTATCTCGCGTCCGATTCAAACTTAATAAGTCGTTAATTTTTATGTGCACTGGCAGATATTTATTTTGCAAAATTACTATTGAGATTTGAGTGTACATTTTTCTTCTTATCCAATGATTTTACCTCCATCCGTAAACTCTCCATTTGCAGAAAAAAGGAATGTACACGCGAAGCTAATAGCACGCCAGTCGCCTTACTTAATAAAGTCACTTAAGACGGGCGTGCAAATTGTCGCGTCGAAATTTTCGCCGGCACTTGTGCACGACCCGCGCGCGTAATTTACAGTTAATAACGTTTGTCTACTCTCCCGTTGCGGATTGGTAATTACATCGGGGAAAAAAGCGCCTGCGCTGCTGCCGCGTGTAATTAGCAATTACGCGCGCGCGCGAACCTCCCGCGCTTTTATTATTCAAAAGCAGCCCCGAACGAGCGCCTCGGGATGAGCCGCGCAAGGTCGATTCTTGTGTACTTCGCGCGAGGGAAGAGCCTTCCCGCGGGAATTCCGGCTCCTTTGTTCAGGAGATGATTAGGGAGGAGGAGGGGGGAGGCGCTGTTAAAACCGAGGCTTACGGTGTTTTCTCCACTGCGCGTCGCGGGGGATGTGAAAGTCGCCATGTGGGTAACTGAAACTGACTTTCGACGAGTGACGAGCAAAACTGCGATGATCCATTTTCTATCTGTACACACTGTTAATCATCTTCGGGCATGTCGCAAGGCGGACTTTATCTTGTATCGTCATCTACTTTCAAACTCACCGTGCATCCGACAATATCTATTTGACATGTAATTTTAAGAAGTGAATTCCTCTTATTGAGTCATTTGCACTTTTCTATTATAATTTTATCTAGAAAACAAGAAAATATTTTTCAAATTTATCTTTTAATTCATTGTGAAAAATGTCCTACTCAAAATGGCATTAATTTAATTTAATTATCTCTCTCAATTATTTAATTTATTATTTAAAAACTCTAGTTACATAAACTTATTCTCTTTATAAATACATAATAGTTTTATTGAAATTTAAAAGTAGGCAATTTCTTGCATTACACTATTTCACACCATGACGAAAACTACGATGAATGCAAAAAAAAACGTAAATAGAACAATGCCACGACATGCGTAATAATCCCAACGTGAAACGCCATTTTTTTCACACAGTAAAGTGTGGCACGAAATTATAATTCTTCAGACACGTCAAAACAAAATTATAAAATATCTATTGAAATCTCGCACGATTTAAATACAAATCGCTCATTAGAATAATTCCGGCCAACTATTTGTTCCTACGTCTCGTGACTCAGCGTCGAATTCGATCGGAGTCGCTGGCTGCCGATGCGACCTAAAATAGAAAAGGAAAAACTAAAGGATGATTCACCCGCGACCAATAAAAATCAACCGTTATCAATTCACCCATCCTTGCATCGGCCGAGCGACATTCGAACGACAAAGGTCCTCTAACGGCTATACATACGAAGGCGGAAAAAAGTGTAGGTAACAAAGTGACCTCGAAGAGAGGACAATTGCCCAAGCGTTTTCCGGCGCGGACATTGAGAAAAAAAGAGCCGCGGCGCCGCGCGAAAGCTCCGCGCCCACGCGCGCCGAAAAAGTCACCGGCGTGTACGCGTGTGTATACCTCCGACAATGGTCGTTAATTCGAGCCGGACGATTGTATCGCCGGCCGATCGGCCGCGTGCTTTACCGTTGCCGCGCGGGAGAGTAGACGGTGCGGTCCGGCTTTTTGTGCCTCTCGCGCCTCTTTTCTCTCGCGCCGGCCGCCGCTCACGAGAGAGGGACAGAGAGAGAGAGAGAGACAGAGGGAGAGGGAACACGTTTTTAACGGACGACTGACCCACATGCGGGCCGGTGCGCGAGCCGGGTGTCTTCGCGATGCTGCGCGCCCGGTGTGTCCGAATAAATTTATAATGCCCTTGCCGAGAGATGCCCCATACCGGAACGTGGGACAAGTGAAAATGAGAAAGGACGCCGCGCGCAGCGCCGAGGCGAGACACCGCTCGGCCTTTCATTCAAGCCTTATAGCCGCGAATGTTCCGCGATGCGCAGTGCTTCATTGTACTTCCCTATACTAAGGCCTTATTATTGTCCTAGAGGACTTTGTTGCGATTTAACCTCTTTTAGTGAAGAGTAAAAAATAGTAAAATAGTTTTTATTTGAATCCTAAAATTAATTTTGAAAAGATGTGGATTATTAAATGGGAATTAACAATAATTCATTTTTTATGGAATTTACTTTGCCAATGAAACATTTTAATGAAAGGGTGAAAAGTTGGTATATAATGATCCAAAACTGATAAAATTGATAAAAAAAATTAAAATGAAACAATAAAAATTATTGTTTATTACGAGTCAGATTAGTAACATCAAATACATAAGTAGCGAATTAAAATCGAGAAACGCTTAGATGCGCATAAGCCGGAAGAAAGCGATACAGGATGTACATAAGTATGCGCAGTGACCGCTAATGCGAGTAGCCACATTGTTGGGTACACATTAGTTTAAATAATACCCAGAAATGAAAGTTTCAAAACATCATATTTAAAAAAGAAAAATATTTTACACTTCCTGATTTACTATTCTACTCCGTACATTTAAAATTTTCCATCTGCATCAAAAATATCTTATTCCCCGAAAACTTCAAAGTATCACCGTCATCCTTATGAAATAACCCGTCTAAGAATCCCACGAACACTCGAAGCAATAAATTAATTACATCATAACTTAACAGAGGCTCTTTACGGATGCAGCCCAATTCGAGAAAACGGTAAATCGCTTCCCGAATCCCCGAATCCCTAACGAGGCACGAATGAAAAAAAATAAAGCGACGGTATCGCTCGATAGGCACGAGCCGCGATCGGCGACCCAACCCGCGGACGCGGGGCACCTGTTGCGCCGGTAGCGAGCTGGCGTGTCCCGTTAGGCGCGCGCGTCCCGTCGCCCGCGCGCGAGCCTCTACATTTATATTAGAGATACCCACACTCGCGAGCGTCACCCGGTGACTGCGTCCGTGACCTAGCCTTTCGCGGCGATTAGCTCCGCCGAAACGTCGCAATCGCCGCCCCGTGATTTATGCACGCGCCCGGCCTCGCGTGGTCGGATGCTGAGTCAATACAATGCCGGCTGGAGTGTGAAATATTTTTTTTTTTTTGGTAATGGACAGGTATCTAATGATATCTTCAGTCCGGATGAAAAAATCTTTACTGTTCTTTTTGTTTAATTGCACGCGAGTCGATACGCGTTGCTTTTAGTGGGAAAGAAATTTTGATGAAAGTTATTGATCTTGACTTCGTTGAATAAATTATCTACTTGTTTTGAACGTCGCTAAGGTGAATGTTGCAAGCACGTAATTTTTAATGGTACTTATGTAAAGTTACTCGAGATAAGGGTAATACACATTTTGTTTCTATATCGATGTTTGAAAGATTTATTATATGCCTTCTGATTTAAATTTATTAGGCTGAAATCCAGGGGAGTTGACACATATTTTTTTCAATCCAACGTCGATATACGAGTTTCGCAAGTTTCCTTCGTCGTCGATAAATTCTAAAATGAAGCACAGTCCCCCCCGGTGTTATTTATGAAATGTTCCATATTATTGCCATAAATAAAATTTAACGTTCGTTAAACGTAAACTTAATTAAAAAAAGATCGCGTAAAAATTGATGCGAAAGCGTGCGAGTTATGGAGCATTCGCACGATGCCTACATCGCGATACGCGCGCCTTACGTCGAGCCGGCGGCCCACTTCGCCGTGAACATTTCTAAAATCTTCGTCGTTATGTGATGTTCTCGTGGCCTCCGCATTCGATCCCCATGGTCTGGGAATTCCGTTAAAAGCATCTGGGAAACTGGAAAAGTCGAATTTCGACACTGGACTTTTCACTTTTTTTTAAGCTTCTTTGGAGGCTGTAGGACGGCCATCCCACGAACATTTTTTATTCCCTGATGCATTTGATTATACCGATCGATTTTTATTTCGTGCGGTACTTAAAGTTGGACTTGAATCGAAAATGAGAATACATTACAATAAAAGTTTCTCAATGCTATCCAGGTCCGTGAAGGTGTCCGAACTAATAACCGATCGAACAGTTTCAAGGCTACTTTTTTACTGCGGCGAAAGTGTCGAAATTAAAAGAACTTAAAAATTGTACGCTCGATTTGTCCCGCGCACTCGGCTTCCCATTCACTATTTTGAGAATAAGTTTACTTCTATTGCTTGGCGAATCTTTTCGGGTTTCGAAATGGAGCAGCCGCGTAAAAGTGAAAACGTTCAATATTAAGATATTCGCGAATAATGGATGTAAATGTATTCCAGCCTATCCTACAATAAAAGGAGCCCAGCGTATTTCAAATGTATAAATCTCCCGAGATAACAGCGAGACTCGCCGCAGAAGGGAAAAATAAACGTCTCTCGTCGAAAGCGAATATAGAATAGTTCGATCCGCAACCGACGAAACGAAAAGAAAAACAAAGTTGTAATTGAATGCGATACCCGGAGCGAGCGTGTACAAAAGGATCGCCGAGTAAATAGGCCTCCGAAAAATGCGCGTACACCGTAACGCCGTAATTTTCCTCCTCGCGTTTACGCGCGGTCATTAAAGCGGAGCAGCGCGCGGAGATTCAAATGCCGCGCGCGCGCGAGCATGTCGAAAGAAGCGCGCGCGGAATGCGCGTCCGTGTGTTCCGCGAGCGCGGATCCCCGACGAAAATAAAAGGACGGGGATAATCGGAGCAGGATATTGTGCGGCATTTCCGGTATTCGTGTACACGGGGCGAGATGATGCGAGAGGCCGAGTGGACGCGGGGGAAAAAATGAAGCGGATTCCGCGAGCGCAACATCGTGTTACTTCAATTTTTTTTTTTTTACGAGCCTCGATTGTGTATCGGTGTGTTTAACTCTCGCAAAGCGTAGCGAGGGATAAATTTTATCCGCGGGATTGCGAGCGGCGTGTTTTGCTTGGCGAAAAAACGGTGATACGGTGCAAGCGGTGTTAAAAATCGATTTCTTTTCGCGAATAATTGATGCTCGATTGCACTGCAAAAGTGCTCTAATTGCTTCAATACCGCGGAAAAAAGTGAGAAGAAAGTTTGTATTAGATGGTGACCGACAAATTTAAAAAAATTGTAATATTTTTATTAACTTCAAAATCTTTACAACAGTACGTAACGCAAACGCCACAATCACGTTTTATTCAATTTGTAAAATCATTATTTGTAAATCAAAGATTACTGTACTAAAATCTATTTATTAATTAGTATAGTAATTATTAATAACTGTATGAAGTATTTTTTCCTTTGCTTGTTCATGTAAATTTTTGGTCTTGGCTGAAGCATCGACGCGTTTGGGCCCCGGGAGCTCGCGGCCAATCTCACGGAATTAACAGTTTCACGCGCTATCGCATCCCGTTGCATACCGCCGCGGCGCTGCGGCACGTAACGCTCGGCCGGCCGATGAGGAAATCCTGCGCGCGCTCGCAGCTCCTGAAAAGGCTCGAGCGAAATCGAAGAAGGCAGGCCGCGAGCGGGAGAGCCCCCGAGAGTCGCCGGCGATCGATTTGCGAAATTCCCGGGCTCGATGAGGGGACTCGCGGATGCACTCCTGTTGCGCGGGAACCGGCTGCGCTAGCTCCATTATTTCTGCATGCTTTATTATAGCGCGCCTGGAAGGGCTTTTTTTTCTTCAATCCGCACCGTTTTTTCTTTATTAGCAAACTTGCGATTTATTGGATGTTATTTTGTACTCTTTTAAGATAATTGTCAGCTGATTTCTGCTGGAAATCGTCTAGTGATTTCTCGATGAAATGATTTTTCGAAATGGATTTTAAATGGGTGAATACTTTCAGAACGAACCTTTTTCAACAAGGCTATTTTATTTTTTATAAATTTCAGAGGTACTAATGTAAGAATGGATGTAAGAAGTTTTTGTTTTCTTTAGTCCTATTGTGTCAAGTTTAAAATGACTTCACCTTCTTCGATCATTATTTTTTTGTGTAAGATGACGATATATAGGCTGAACTAGAATGGGGGTAATGTAATTTTAAAAATGTAAGTGAAGGTTAAAAGTCACAATGAATTTGTACTTGGTATTCAGTGATGAAATGTTTACTTTAGCAGCGTTTAATTGATTCGAGATAATCTCTTACTTCACTAAACATAGTTAAGATTTTTATGCGTTTATTTAAAAATTATCATCGAGGCTAACGCAGGATTAGCGCAATCGATCATGAGATTAGTGTGAAATAATAATACTCGAACCTTCTGCCAAAACACGCGAAACGATACATCTTAATTTCATTCATCCGAACTCGAGGTGATCGAGAGTCCCTGAATCTTTCAAAAATCAATCTTACGCAAAACGGAACTGCTAAGATAAAAATAGCGACACCTCACGTAACCGCAGGCGCTAAAAAGTGCGCAACTCGCCAAAAAATCCCCGGATAAGCCTGCGCATCTCCATAAAAAGGAGCCTCGTAAAATTAAAATAAATTTGAATACGCGAACTATTCGCAATAAAAAGTCATTGTCGCGCGCAATCGATTGCGAAACCGGCTCCCGAAAAATTCACCTGTAACAATGAGCAATAAACTACCGGCGAAACGGGTTTCTTCCGAAAACGCATCCTCGAGGATCGAGAGAAAGATCGCGGCTTCAGGGTCGCGTGCTGTCCCGTCTCGAGGATGCGCGATCGATGCGCGCGCGCCAATTGCGCAAAGCGATATTTACGAAATGCCTTTCCCGCGCGCGCCGTGGGAGCCTCGAAGGTGCTCGCCTTCCTTCCTCGCCTTCCCTTTTTTCCCCTCCGAGACGGAAAGGTCGGCTTTTTCGAAGATCGCGAAGATCCGATTATTCCCGAGCCTCGGACTGAAGCGGCTCGTTGCGTGGGTTTAGAAAATTTTTTTGGAGCGGTTGAGCAATTTTTTCGCACTGGGGCTAGGAGGAATTAATTCGGCTTTGTTTTCATAATTTTAATTTAAACTTATTGTTCTCTTGATTATTATGTAAACTAAATGTTGTAAATAGAGTGAAGTGTTTGTTAGAAATGCATACCTATACACACGCGATTCTCATCATTGTTGATCTGTGTAATTACGATTTTGAAAGAGTAAATAATATTTTGCTATGATGCTTTAATAACTTGTCGAAACATCAATTGCGAATAAATAATTAAATTCATTAAAATTTATTTAAATTTATATGAATTTTATATCAGCTCTAATTTTACGACGATTTTACGATCCATTGTATTTTAATGACGATATGCACCGCCGTGTAAATTATATTTAAAACATCGAACAAAGTGTAAACACGGATGAAAAAAAGACCGCGAGGATTCGCTCGGTTGTTCTCAGACTACTTACGGGAGCTTAGAATATCGAGGCTGCAAAAGTATTACACTTTCGATCGCTCAATCACCCGTGAACTTTCCTGGCCATTAATAACCATCCGCCATTCCCGCGGCGCGAGAAGCGAATTATCCGCGGCGAAAAATCGGCCGCGAAAATCGCGGCTGCCCGGTGAAGGCGTCGTAAATTCGCGGACACATCGCCACGGGTCGCACGCAGGTGAATCCGGGTGTTTCCGCATTCTCGGCCCACAGCCTCGGGCTCCGTTTAACCTCGCGCGGAATCTCTGAATCTTTCTTCGCCGATCGCCGCAGTCCCCCCCTCCGCCTTTCGTATAATATCCTCGCGGCGCTCCGGCGGCCTACTCAATTTTCGTAATGAGAAAAGCGACGCGAACGGATAACGGACGGGCTTTTCCGAACGCGCGCATCGCTGGATATTGGATTCGGGAGTAATGGGCTCGCAAATTATTTTCCATCGAAGTGGAGAAGAGCTGCGGGTTACAGCGATTTTTTCGACACAGATTTGTTTTCGATTTTCTGCGATATTGTAGGTCAGCGTTTTGTTTGTTGGGAGAACAAAGCCAGGTGTGCGAGAGATAGGAATGTCGATTGTTTATACTTTCTATACGCGGTAAATAAAGATTATTGAAAAATTTTTTATCGCAAACTTATTATAGACTTTATTCACAGCATTCTTTTGAGTTATTAAATTTAACGATCCATGAATCATATCTTTATCAACAAAAGTTACATTAGATTAGATAATTTGCATACCCCCTCTACTTAAGCGTATAGCTATATGCATTCGGTTTTTCTACTTCCCTTGGCAGTGACCTACTCAATTTGCATAATAATAACAACAAAGGAGATTAGGGAATTAGGGAAATTCTTGTTAAATAATTGGCAAAATTGTCTCAGATTTCGCAGTGTGCCTACATTCTTGCTCAATTAAACAGCATTAATCGTGAACACTTTATACGTTACATCCGCTTAAAAGCTTTGCAATTGCAATTACGATGAGTAGTTAAGGAATAAAAGTAAGAAAGCTACGCGTTTTACACGTTTGTGACCTATTCCATTTTCTAGCGAGAACAATTGATTACCGCGTAATAACGACACCAAGGAACTTTCAAGTCGTTTTCACGTAATTGGTAATTTATTGCGAGGAGTAATGTTTATTCATGATTGAGCAATCGATCGAATTGACAATAACTGTTGTTTTCTACAATTATGTTAAAAGTGGATTGGACTCTAAATGGCGGTGCATGAATGATTTATCACTTTTGCAATGTTATTTAGAATACGAAACGCGTTACCGTAATGTGAGGCAAATTTAAAAGGTAAATTTTTATAAGTGCAATTATAGTTTCGCAAAAAGAAGTCGAGAAGAGGCTTATTCTAATAAGCTGACATTACAAAAGAACACAGTTACCTTGACTTTTCTCCATCTTTTCTCTTTGCGCATTCCTGGACGTAAAACTCATCTTGAGGAAAGGATCATTTCGCTGCAAATATTGACACGTCTCGCGACGCGCTGGCCATGGAGCGGCCGCCGCCGGACTTTTTCTCATTAGCTAAAAAAAGTGTTTTTTTTATAGGTAACTGGAAAATGTGTGTGCCACTAAATGGGGAATGCATAATTTACGAGTGATTTCTTTTTCTGTTGTCAACGAAAACAGAAAGCGCCGTAAAAAAAGAAAAGGTTGAAAAAGTCAATATTTTCTCAATTTTCTTCGGACTCGATAAATTTTGAACGCATATTTTGGTTGGTAATAAATTACGTGGCTAAATGTTTATAAAGGTTAAAAAGCATTTCTACATAATTTATTAAACGTATGAATATTTATTAGATTCATTGAATAACAATTGATGAATACATCATCTGTTTACGGTAAACTTATGAATCATCAGTGTTGAATGACTAAATAACCGTCGCGAACTTGTAACAAGATGTAAAATCTCTTCATTTCTCATGCATCGATCGAATACATTTTTCACTCTATTCTTAGCTCCCGCATTACCTTGAATAAGCTTTCCACCTGACAAATCACTTTAAATCCCCAAAAAATCGCGTAAAATTAGCTTCGTCCTACTAAACGGTTTCCCGGAGCCTACCCTCTTCCGACTTAATAATTATAAATTAAGCGGGAAAAAACGCGCTTACAGTTAACCCGAGCCCATTCGCGAAATTTATAGCGACAAATATGCTCGCAAAACTCGCGAGTCCCAGTCGCGAGCCCGCCGTAGCGGTATACACGCTCGGCCGTAAACCTCTCGAAGAACAATTATCCCGAGAAAGTCAATTTACAATTTAAAGGTCGCAGTCGGTGCGCGGCTTGTTACCGTCTCTGCCCCCGTCCAATTTAAATCGCAGTGTATACGAGGGGACCCGAGCACGTCGCGGCCTTATATACCCCATTCATTAGCCACACCCTCGCGCGCGGGCAAAAAGCCGCGCGATGCTCGAGTGTGTAGCCCTGACGGCGCTATCGCGCGCGCGTACCTGCGCGCCTCTTTCTCCGGCCTCCTTACATCTGCCGGCGCGTCGCCTACATTTCGAGGCACCCCGTGTCGCCGCGGCGCTCTCTCACGCTCTCGATTCGCCGCGTGAGAGGGGTATGCCCGGCGCGGCTGACCCCGCGGGGATGAGCGCCGCGATGACGGCGACGCGCGCGCGGGGGAGGTCGGACCGCTCGCGAGAGTGAACGGCCGAGAGGCAGGTCGATCGCGGTGCACGCGCTGCGGAATTTGCATGCTTTTTTCTCTCGAAGAGGTTCCATTCGCGGGGGAATGCCACTTTGGCTTCTTTTCATGACGAAATGAGGTTTGCAAGAATTTTAGGAATGGAAGGCTACGTTCCTGTGATGGATAGATTTCTCTACAAAGAAACTTTCAGTTGGAATAAAATAAAATCAAACGGGTGATACAACTGTTTAGAAATAAAATGCAAAATTCAACTTTTCTTCTATAATGAAGACTTTTTATTATAAATCTTGAAGTAAAAATTTAAGGGGATTATTAAAGGGAAGAAAAATGTGTTAATTTAAAGATTTCATTTATAGACAAATTTTTTGAGGATCCGAAATTGGAGGAATCTTAAAGTGGCGATTAAATGATTAGAAACCATGACGTCTTAAATGGAGATTGGCTACTGATAGACTCGTCTGCAAAATGAAATATTTTGAAGTTCTTGAGTTCCTAAGCAAAAATTACCACGAACTTAAGAATTGTAAATCGTCTACTACCGAATACATTCAATCGGGTGACTCTTTACTTTTTAAAATTTAAACTTTAATTTGGACATTAAAAAATTTCTACTTCGTTAAAAATGATGAAATCTCCTGAAAACAAATTTCTACGTTCATCTTTTTATTTATTAATTGAAATATTTTTTTTAATGAATAATAACACTTTCACCTATGTACATTGAAATATGCTTGACCAAAGCAGTTTTGACTAACTTTCAAGTAAGATATCAGATATCGGAACGACTAGTTTTTTTTAACTAACTAGTAAATTAATTGCTTACCCTTTACTTCGCTCGATTTCAAGATCGAGTTAGAAATTTTATCCGAAAGACGATAAATATGTATCAAATTTTTCGAACATTTTTAATAAAAATATTCTTACCCTATAAAAAAAAATCACCGCTATAAGCTGGACAGAAAAAATGCTTTTTCTTGGCCAATTTCTGGTTAATTTTTTTACATAGTATATATAAAGAAAAAAGATGAGTTCGTTACTAATGCATTGAAATATGTTAAAAAAAACAGACGAGGATTGGGGCGCGCCAGTGGAGGAGTCGGACTACCTGGGCGATCGCGAGCCGACGACGGTGAGCCTGCCGCGGCTGCCCCGCAGCCCGGAGCGCGCTATCCCCCCGTCGGCGGTGAAGCAGCTGCGCGGCACCTCGCCGGTCGTCAACGGGGCCAACTGCAGGATGCGCCGCAGCGCCGAGCACCGGCAGCGCTCGCCCAGCCCCCAGTACCAGCCGCGGCTGGGCCCCGGCGAGGCCCACACCAGCCCCCGCGACCGCTTCCACGACGCCAAGGAGATGTTCCGGCATCTGGAGCGCGAGGTCGCCGTCTCCAGGATCAACAGCAGACCCGACGGTCGATCCGTTGACAGGTGAGCTTTGTTTTCCTTTCGTTCAGGATTTCCTGCTGGATAATTTGTGATCGTTGCTTTGAGACTTTTCTCGGTGAATTAAGTGGCCTTTAATTCGATGAATTTTAATGTATTAGAAAAGGCAGTGATTAAAAGTATTCGTTATAAATAATTTATATTGGTATGTTTATGGGTCGTTTTAGACACTGCAGTAATCTCTAGGAAGGTTTATTTATTTATTTGCGCATTAAATGGACATTACTGTCTTATTAAATATTCAACAGATACAGAACAACGCAATAAGCTTTGAAATATAATTCGATGCTTAAAATAATTTCCTTAAAAATTTTTTTTTATCTTTATTCTTGTGAAAAACGAAAAGGGTACAGTAATTATAGCAATTTAATTATGTAATAGACGAAGGTACGCGCCAGTTAAATAATCAACTAATTACCTTTACAATCTCCCATCTCCCGGTAAAATTTAATCAGCGATGCTCATAATGCATTTCACTCGCAATTTATTAGAAACGAAACCAAGTTACACGGCTACGAATAAATTAACTTATATCACTTACATATTAACTCGATAAATTTAAGCCTCGGGAAAGTGTGCGAGGCATCAAGAGGCGATCTAAAATTACAAACGAAATTTTACGTATTAATATCGTTTATACCGTGCGAAACACGCGATATTCGTAGTTTACGTCATTATTTATACGTTACACATACATCGCGCATGAAATTTCCGCAAATTCCGGTCCGATGATCGATCCGGGCTAAAAATTCATTCCGAAAAGAGCGTATCGGAAATTTCTCCGGAACAATTTAATCAAAGGCGCATCGCGAACTTTCTATCAATTCGCGAATGCGTATGACGCGCTCTTTAAAATTTCGAGCTCGCTATCGGACGCCTATATCGCAGCATCGGGAGTCCTGCAGTGCTTACTCGGAGGTGGACGATTCGGGAAAGTCCGCGATTTTCTCGGGCGACCTGATAACGCGCTTCCTTATCGGCGAACTGCATCGCCTCGTTAGGGAATATTTGACGTTTTTTCTGGCTTCAAAATCGATTTTTCCTCTCTCATGCTGGTATATAGGCCGGTGTAGATATGTGTTTCCGACGATTCGCGGGATTGGTATCAAGTTTTCTAATGAAATTATATAATTTTGATTTTGGCTGCGGAAAGCAATTCCTTCGATGCCAGCGTTGCACGATGATTTTCTAAGAGGTACTAATTTAAGTTTACCTTATTTGTGATGTAAAGCTTTTTGTCGAGATAATAGGCTAGACTTAATTGAAGCCATGCCTATTTATATACTGTAATTTTTGATATAAGAATCATAATAATTGACATAAGATAAAAAATCACTTATTAATTTAAAGAATTATAATTTGACTTCACATTGATTAAAAAGTGATTGAACAGTCACTTATCTAAATGCGTGGAATGAATAGCCCCTCACAATGTGCACGCAATGTGTTTATCGCCGAACCCATAACGAACCAGTTACAGCGTCGTTTCTCCCGCTCTCCGTCTCCAGCCGCGGAATTTTAGCCACTCCAAGGTCCCCGAACGCGCCCGCTCTCGATGCACCGTGCCGCTGCATTCCGCTTTCTATAAACACACACATACACAAACCTGCGCCTGTACAAGCGTGTACAGGCGCAGGTAAGCAAGAGATCGACGGGCGCACCCTCGGCGCCCGGCTGTCATTGTCATAATTGAAAGGGGAACTCGGAAGGAATTAGCGCGGCCCGGATTCCCCGCGCCATGGGAACGCGAGGAGGAAAGTTCCATCGCGCCGCAGCTTTTATACACGCTATACACGAATGTGTGCCAGGCGTCGCGATTACTCGCAACACCGTCCGATTGATCGCGGCGCGTCTCTAACGCCTTGGGTAACATTAACGTCTTTTTTGTCGCTCGTACGGGCTCGCTTTTTTTTCTTTCGGCACCTCGGGATCGGAGATGGAAGCGTCCGAGAGAGTCCGCGGTTTAGTCGGCTAATGCGATGTGCGTCACGCTCGTGACACTGATATGACGCCGGCCGGGTAAATTAATTATGTCATCAGCGGGTAATGCACTTGGGAAATCTGAAGTGCATCGGGTTTTCTTTTTGCGGAGGTCATTGGTACCCCGTAATTTCTAGATCGTTTTCAGGTTCTTACTGCTGCGATAAATACTTGTGATACGATATTTTAATTTAGAGAAAGTCGAAAGTGCAGTTCTTGCTTTTGCATTGCATTTCTGTTCTAAATTCTTTTTAAACCGAGCTTAAAGCGTTTTTTATCAGATTGAAAAATTGCAAATATGACTGCAATTAGGTTTTTTGTTTACTTAAACAATAATTATTGAACATACTTGCAAGATTTTTTATAAAAAGTATAAATTGATGTTTTCTTAGTTAAGTGTTTATTTCTCGAACTTAGAAAATGCACTTTTGTTTATCATAAAAAGTAACATACGAAGTTTAAAAAAGAAAATTAGAAGATTAATTATAATCGTTATTTTTAGGTGAAGAAGTCATAAAATAATTGTTTGCATCGTCTCTTTGTAAAAATTAATATATCCTTAACAATCTTGGAATTAAGTGACCTGTTTGAAAAAAATTAGCCCAACTTTGCAAAAATGAAAGAATTAAGGATTTTTATGTACGACTCGAAAGTTAAAATGCAAAAAATTTACCTTCAAAAATCAACAATCTAATTATCATCTTTGTCGACAGATCCGAGCCAGTTTCTCGTCAGTCATCGCACGAGGAGCCGCCGGTGCAGCCGCAGCACCAGCGCCTGAGTCGCCAGCGGCAGTTCGGCCAGTCGCTGACGTCCTCGAGCAGCGGCAGCCAGCAGCAGCTGCACGAGCGCCTGATCCGCCGGGGCGCGATGCCGCACCACCACGTGCCGGGCCTGCCGGAGCCCGAGGTACCCCAGGAGCCCGACGAGCTGGCGTACAGGGCGCGCCCGAGGCCCCGCCCGCACCACTACCAGCCGCCCCCGCCACAGCCGCCGCCGCAGCAGCAGGAGCCCGAGCTCTCCAGGCCGCGGCCCAGGAGCTTCTACGAGGTGCCCATGGCCGCCAGGGAGCTCCGCGGGCCCAGGACACCCGTCGATCCTCGAGAGGTGCGTTTTTCATTTATTTGAGAAAATTTAAAAATCAGCAATTTTCGCTGCATTTTTTTTACAAAAAAATGAAATGAGCACGTGGAACACGGTTAAACTACATATGTACATATAAAAATAAAAAAAGAAATCCTTATAAAATGACTTATTCGATTTGATTTTGCAGGTACGGGATTACGGGCGAGGGATGCACCCGTCGCGGGATCAGTTTTCGCCGCGCGACAAGCAGCAGCTGTTGCAGCAGCGTCCCAGGCCGTTCGCGTACGGCGAGCTGGCGGACAACGAGCGCTACCCCGGCCTGGACCGGGAGAGCGCGCGGCCGGCCCTCGAGATCGCCGGCGGCGGTACTCCGGCGCGCTACCGGCACAGCTACGCCGAGCCGCCGCGGCTCGGGCTCGCCGCCCTCCATCCCTACTGATCGCCGGGAGACGCTGCTGGTGGGGAAAAAATTACTGGGTCGAGGTTGAAGGCAACCGAGTGGTACTTCCGTTCACTTGGCCAGTGAGCTTTTCTTTCTTAGGCCGGAGATAAGGGCCGGCTCGTTTTTTCGGTTTATCTGGTGTGACGTTTTTTACGATTTTGTACTCTATTTAGGACCTCGTGGAAGGAATACGGACGCAAACGATTTTGCAGCAGATTCTATAAATGGCGACAAAAGTTTGTAATAGTTTGTCGTTTTTTGTAGACGTTTTGTGGCTTATAATCGAGGACGTTTTATACTTTGTTGACTTTGTTCACTTGTTAATATGATAAAATTGCTATAAGAACTCTTATTAAAAATTTTGCAATGTTAACAATATTAAAATCTTAGACTCTCAGTTATACCTAGAGACATGGACGAATGAAAATCTAATTAGATTCTTAAGTTGTCATTTAAACAAAAAAAAAAGAAAAGGATTTCCCGTCTATCGAAAACATGACACCGATAAAACTTCTTCGCTTTACTTACGTAATCATCGAAAAAAATGTGAAAAATGAGAACTATTATACTGCCAATAAAAGGGGAAGAAAATACAACTTCAAAGTCTCTTCAGGTGCCTTGTTCCCTTTCCTGCCATTCAAGTTATACATCCGTTTTGAATTTTTTGCTCTCGCCAGAAAAAGGGCAGACTTTCCACTTGGATGGCGTGGTTGTCGGGAGATAACGTTTTTGCGTCGCAGACCGACTTTTACGACGATCGCGCCACTGCTCGTTTAGCAGTTCAAGCAACGCAACGGATGTCGAACACTTGGCGCAACTTGTTATGCTTTAAACCGGAAGCTATGACTTTTCAATTGTGCAATTTTATTATTAATGTAAGATATTCTAAAGTACTGTATAAAATACAAAGTATCTAGATTATTTTATTATTAAAATTTTGTAGCGGATTGATTTGTCATAAAATGTAAGCAATAAATTTGAATTTTTCTATTTAATTGTGTATCACTGATGATTACGTAAATGATTGTTTTATAAGAACAAGAAAATTTTATTAAGGATGTTGTCCTAATAACAGTATCTATTAATGGAAAGTAAATGCGACATGGTAAAAAAGGCGACGACCAATTAAGTACTTATTCAGCTTTTTACTGTATCGCATTGATGAATGGACCAATAAACAGATGTAATCGTCGAATAAAAAGGAAACCAGCGTCGTTGCATAAAAGGAATTGAAATCAAGTGGCTTATAATATGTAAAATATCGACCTAGCTATTAACGAAAATAAAAACCTTATCCGGTGGTAGCACACTCGATGTGCGTCTTTTTTTTTAATCTCCTATAACGAATCTTGGCTACTGTTTATAAAATGTCTATTGTATATTTATTTTTTATTAACCCGTTTATCTTTGTACTACTAAAAGCGTTATTACGATTTTGTAATTATTTTTTATAAGAAGACATACAATTAAAACTTACAATTGAAATGTCGTGCAATCATTTCGAAAGCAATTATATTAAAATAATTATATCATATTAAATTATATTAAAACTTTCGCATCCACCTGCTTGAAATTCTCGATTCCGCGTGAATTGCGGAGAATCCGTTTCGTTTTTGTGGGAATAATAACAGGTGGAACGGAAAGATCACTTTATGAAGCATAAATAAAAGTCAAATAAGTTGTACTTGTTTGAGGTAACGAAAGGTGCATGCACAAGCGTTTTTACGATAATAAAACTTGTTGTTATATATTTTAGATAAGTGAATCGTTACTCAAATGTTTGTTTATTATGTTTTATATAAATATGTATAACTGTAACTGCGATTTCGTACTTTTGACATAACTGATTCGCGCGATGAATAATGCGGCCTCAAACTAACGATTGTATAATAATAAAAGGGACAATAATCCGTTGCTGTATCGTTCTTATTATGTATCCCCTTTTTTCAAACGATCGCGGTCGCACTTTTAAAGCGCCGCAAAGATTACGCAAACTAAATTAATTAAAAATCCGTCTCGAGAATCAAACCGATTGCGCCATGTTGCCGCGGTGCGCTCGACATCTCCAGGCATTTTTTCCAAAGATTCCGACCAGATTTCAAGCGACGCATTTTCCACATTCACTCAACTTTTGCAACGATCCCCGCAGCGTCTGAACTTGCCGAGCCCCGGCGGCTTCGCGCACGTCGAGAGAGAAAAAAGGGAAAAGAGAGACACGAGGGGAAAGAAGGAGCGCGCGGAGTATGCAACAAAAAGGCCGAATAACAGTGGTTCCGCGTGCAGCGGCATCGGGCGAGTTTCCCAATCGTAAATGAACGAAGGAGCGCGCCGTTGCGCGACGCGCGCGACGAGCGAGTATTAGGCCCGGGAAATTGCGCGCGAGTCCGCGATGAAGTCGTTTTCTGCGAGAGGGAGAGAAGGCGAGACGGAGGCATTGGAAGAGGCTGCGTTACGCCGGCTAATGCGGGATCCGTTGGGCAATCGATGGGTTATTACCGCGCTACGGTCGATTGTTTGCTTTTTAAAGGCGCGATTGGACCATTCGAGTTCTCATCTGGCGGTGTAGGGTAAATGATCTTGTCACGAGTGGGGTAAAAAATTAAAGGTTTACAGATGTTGTGTTGAGACTTTAGAATGTAGGCAACGAATGAAAGTATGGGAACAATTTTTGTTTTTACTGCCTGTTATGCGAAGTTGTTTTTAATTGAGATTTATATGATACTCGTTTGAAAGTTCTTATGTTTTTTGAA
Source organism: Eurytoma adleriae (assembly GCA_900480045.1). Lineage (NCBI taxonomy): Eukaryota > Metazoa > Arthropoda > Insecta > Hymenoptera > Eurytomidae > Eurytoma > Eurytoma adleriae. The sequence continues at coordinate 56,139 of UXGC01000393.1, forward strand.
GCTATGTTTATATACTGTAATAAATTAATGAGGAATTCCATTCCTTGATAGATTCGCTATTTTTTATCACTATCCTATTTGCAAGTAAATACATTCCATTAGATATGAAGATGACTTGGAATGTGCAAAAATATTCAAATAATCCTTTTCTTATTTCTATTTTAAATTTAGAAAAACTAAATTTATTATCGATTAACGATTTAATGTTAAAAGTCTTTATAATATTTTAGTTATTAATTCTCTGCATTTTTTGTAATAAAAATGGGAAATACCAATCTTATCCTACTTGATGAGGGTAGTATGCAGATCATGTAAAGCATCACCTATAAATTTGTAGCTTACATAATTCCCGCGTTTCTAATAATCGAAGCAATTACTCTAATAGTACATCCTTAATACTCCGAGACAAGAAAAATCGAGCGAAAATCGCCTGTAAAACGTGGAAACGACCTGGAATAACGCTAAAGTATATCTTTTGAAAGGCTATGCAGATAACGGTGTCCGCGTCCAATTACGCGGAAGTAGATGGATATCGGTAGTCGGCAAGACCGTACCTTTTCCATCCCCTCATCCATCCACTCTCCAGGCTATACGCGCTTCCTTGCCATTACCGTCGAAATTTCCGCGTCTACCAGAATTTTTCCTCATTTCCAACTCGACGCAGCAACGAGAAATTGCGATTGTACACGACGACGGCAAATCCCTCCGGCGGTTCGAAAATTCGATCATCCCGTGATTGCGGCGCTCGCGCGCATATGCCATCTGCAATTAGCGGATGAAAAAAAAGAGTCGGGCGTGCTTTCGAAACCGAGCGCGGCCTCTGAAAAGTGCGCGTCGTCGTAAAGTTTCCAGTCGCCGGCGCCCGCTACGCACGCATGCGGAAAAACTGCGATTGCACGCTTGAGAAATCCCAAAGTACGGCGCCAGCTATACGCCTTTTTGATTAAACGGGAATCCACTGTTGCGGTAACGATCGTTGGCCAACGCGTCGACGGAAAAAATTTACGATGCCTCGCGTCTTTTTTTTTTTTCGCCGCCTGAAATTTTCTACGCCGATGATAATAAAATTTAGTTGTATTTTATATGCTTTAAGAAACAAGTAAAATATAAAATATGTGCGAAAGTATTTCATGTAAAAAGTAAAATTCTCATACAATTTATTATTTTTTTAAAAGTTTAGCATCATATTCAAAAAATGAATTTCTTGATTATAGTATGGATGTCTGGTATTTGTTACAAATGTTTAAAGTAACAAATTAATGACTGGAAATTATGACCTGTTTTTAACAATGCGTCCACGTGATACTTAAATCCGCATATTTTAAAAAATTGATTATTGCAATAAATTTACATAGACTATTACATTTATGTTTGTACGAAAAATCAGGTTAATAAGTTATAGCTATCTCTATAAATTCTTCTCAATATTCCAAAGCACCGCGGTGCGCCATAGAAAATGAAGAACACCCGATAGAAATCGATCGTAAATTTAAAATCCCCGCTGCACAACAGTATCAAATTACCATAAAAATTTATTATTCACCTACATATTAAACATACCCACCAAGCGCGCGTCTCAAAAGCGAGACTTATTACGCGACTCTTTATAAATCCGATAAATCAATCGCGCCGAAAGAAAAAAAGAATTCCTCGGCCCTCGCATAAATCACCGGATAATAAATTGCGATGACACTGATAAAGTTAGCTCGGGTGAAAAGCGCGCGGATGACTCGCTCTCGCGGTTCTTATATGCACAATGGCGCGCGTTCGGTTCACCGCTCAAGAATCCGCGCGCGCGCGCGCGCCCATGAGGGAGCGACGCGTGGGCGGACCTCGCTAACGCGACCACACCGAACGATCCTGTTTTTTTTTAATACCTACGAGTTATTAACGTTCCCTACGGTTCGGCTCGCTCGATTGTTACACCGACTCTCCATTGTAACTTTTTTTTTCGAAAAAATGCGTATACCCGCCTCTGGATTTTGCAGTTGAACAATGGCTCTTTTTTTGCGGGATCGGCGCGGCTGTAAAGCTGGTAAGAGACTTTTTACGCTCGCGTGTGTCGGTGGGAATGGCACCCCTCTCTTTTTTTTTCGAAAGCAGTTTAGTCGGCGTTCGGATGACATAAAGTCGGATATTATTCTTGCTGCGCGTTGTTAAGAGGAAGTGGCGAGTTTTTAATGCTCCGAAGTGCGCGTACAACGACGCGAAAAACCTGTTACGTTCCGTTTATCCGCAAGGAGTATTATGCTTTCTTTTAAATTGAAGAAGCACGCCGCACTTTCCCTCGGCGCTAATAATCGACATCCACGAGATTATTCATTTTAACGTTTGCAATGACCGAAAACACATGCCGCGCGTACAATTTCACCGCTACGACGACAGCTGCGGTTTCTAATTGCTCCTGTACGTGCGCGGAATGCCGCAGAACTGCAGCTAAGTTTTTCATCGTAATGCATTAAAAAAAAACGCCGAGGTAAAAATCTTCTCAGCTGCCGCTTATCAGGGCGATTCGCGCGGTTTGCGAAAGTGTTTTCCGAGAAGGCGCCAACGCGAGGCGTTCAATTCCTGCCTCTTCCTCGTCGATAGCCGCGCGGCGGCTCGCCTAGTTCCAGCCGCTTTCGAAACACTGATTTGGCGACGCGCGGTTTTTCCATTAGTTCCGATTTGGCGTTTGCGGTCGCGATCGTGCTGCAAGCTCGCTTCCGCATTTTCATTGCGCTGCTCTTGAATGCGCAGCACTTCGCGCCGAGCTCCTGCAATTGAAAATTCAATTGATTATTTTCAGAACAAATTGGCAATGATAAAAAGATCGTGGATTTTTCATAAATTTTGTTGTATTATTCTGAAACTTATATTAGTTTTTAAAAAATGTAAAAGCAAAATTTTTTATATAATTGTTTAAATCATTATACTTTTTTGAAGAAAAGTAAGCAAATAAGTTGATTTAAGGAATTGCGTTAAGTGCTAGTTTTTGGCAAACGTTTAGTTCAATTATTTTCCGGTACATTAGCATGATGATCTTCAAACTGTCAATAAAAAATTCACCTTGAATATTAAGAAGCAAGTCGCAAATATTTTCGACTGATACTTTACACGTGGGCACAGCGGCGGAGCTTTGTATTGTCGTACGAATAAGGTAATCGCATTATGTTAAAGACCGTCGAAAACACGTTCGCCCACGTATATTTCGCCTAATTGTCATACCTTACCGAAAGTAAAAGAGAAAAAAGCTTATACCTTTGAAACGTACCGTTGACTTTAAAACTATGCATATTCACGTCACATTTACGTAATATTTATATAAATTTTTTAAGCGCATACCTTCGAATGCAACGACTTTTTTTACGTTCGTTCATAAATTTTTATTATACGCACAACCGCATAAACTATCAATGCAAATTAATAAAACAATCGAAGCATGAAAAAAAGCCTTAAATAAAACAACTCACCTCAAGATACCTAAAGCGCGTGCATACAGCCCTGCAATTAAGGCCCGCCCGATCAGCGCCTACAGTGAAGTCATTACACCCGACATAATGGCCCCGATGAAATAAGCTATCGGCCGTTTGAGTCATTGCGCGTAACGTCATTGTTATGGAAATCGCGGCACTCGAGACGCTCCGCGCTATCTGGAATATCGCGAAAGCGAGCCGCGCGCGCCCGATCGAATCGAGCGTTACGTCGATTTTGTAACCGCGCGGCCCGGCGCTCGTTGCGACAGAACGCAGCACCGAGGCGGCAAGGAGATGATTTGCGCCCCGCCACGGTGAATAGCCGCCGCGCGAGCCTCCTCTTGATTTACACGAGCGGAGCGCGGCGTTTTCGAGATTCCGCGTGCGGACGATTTCGCGCGGTTCGAAATCTACCGCGGAGTTTCGCGATTTTTAACGGAGAGATATCGTTGCATAGTGGATATTGGGAAGTGAATTTTTATGACTTGGTGGAGTTTGTCGAGGGGAATTTTTATTTTCAATCATTTATTTGGTTTTATGGAGTGGCACTTGTCACTGATTTCTATTTTTTTTAGAAATTTGTAATATGACAGGTAATAATTTAAAAATGAATGAAGAATTAGTGAAAAATAAAGTCTTATAGGGGATCTTATTTTTCATCTAAACTAAAAATCATTTTATCTCATTTTTTAATAAATCTTGCATTTTCGGATAAGCATTTGTTGATGTAAAACAAAATTGTAGATATACGTCATTTATGCTGGTGAAACTTTCACATTAGCCTATAGATAACTAAATAAAAATATTTTGTCAAACGTACAAATTGTTCAACAAATGACAAAATAGTACACATCATAATAATCCATTGTTATATGAATATGATTAAGTTTTGTCACTACGAAAGTGACTATTTCTGTATTTCCCTAAATACCCAGTAATTTTTACTATTTAATTTATCACGCTGATAAACAAGAGTCGCTTAACTGATTTAGCCGAAGAAAGAAAGGCGCTAAAAGCCCGTCTGATTTAAATAAAAACAATACCACGCGGCATTTTCACTGAGGATATACATAAACCTTTTTGAAAATCGGTGCTTTCTAAAGTACACACAAGGTGCGAGGAAAAAACAAGGTGGTCACGGGAAAAAGCGAGTCTCGATATCTCGCCGAGCGAGGATCCCGTGGCCCATTAAGAAAAAACGCGTCTGCGGCGATTTCTTTTTTGTCGGCCTCGTCGACAACCTTTAGAGAAAAGAGAGTCCCGCTTACTGAAAACGAGAAAGAGATACATTCCACGAATGGCCGTCGGACAAAGACAGACGTCCCTGCAGCTCACCTGTGCAGCTTCCCTGAATTTTGTACACAAAGGACCCAAAATTCTGGTGATGTGTCATTCTTTTTTATGTTTTGTGTAAATTCTTTAACGAAGACTAATTAAAATCGCTTCATTTTTCAGTCTGTATAATAAATTGAACGATATTCATAAGTTATTTATTTTGTAAAAATTTTTAAAACATAATTTTTCATGTCTAGTTTAATATAAATAATTAAATTTTAATTGACGTCACTTAACACCGATTAAAGAAAAAAGAAAAGTTCCTGTCAACAGCTTGCTTTCTCAAGCACATTAAAAAACCTATCTCTAATTTAAAATAAATTTTTTGATCAAAGAGTTAATATTAATTCAATGAATCGAAGAATAAAATCAATTCAAATTTCCACGAAAAATACCAAAATTTCCTTTCTCCATCGAACCCGCAATTCTCTCGTGTCCTCCCCCACTCCAAAAAATCGAGATTACCGAAAGAAGAGCGGGGGCTCGCTAAATCACGCCCGAAACGAGCGCCGCGTCTTCGTAAAGAAATTACGTGTCGCCTGGAGATTGAAACGGATCCTCGTCTCGACTCTCGAGCCGCTGGATCGGGCCCTTCGCGATTGGCCGGCGCTGCACTATTTTCACTCCCACGCTCGGGCAGGAATGCACTTTCGGCGGCACCTGCGCGCGACAAACGTACGTGCACTGCGCGGCGAAGAGGAGCCAGCACTTTCTCCCGTCCAATTTCCTATCCTCGAGCCGCCGTGACTCGGCGGAATTATAGCCACGTCGATTCGTAAGTTTAAGGATCAGGTGCTCTACCGGGTATGTGCCGTAGGCGGTGTGAAAAGGATGACTCGGTTGTAAATTTGGGGATCGGCTTGGGAGTGTTTGACGTTATTGAGCGCGATAAATATTTTAGTATTGGTGTTTGTAAAACAGCGATCGTAATTTTTTATTGTTCGCAGGAAATTCCTACGATTGAAGCTGCAATTGAGTTTATCATAATGTTGATTTAATTATTTCCTATGCTTTCCGTTTTTTAATTTAATGTAATTATTGACCGGAATTCTTTTGGACTATAAATTATAATATTTTTATATTCAATGTTATCTTAGATATCTAATTAACCTCTGGCGTCGTATTAGTTAGAAAGCAATCGTTAGGGGAACTATCTAATGTGATTTTCAAATCTTCTTTCACTTTTAACGATTCCTACTCACGTTTCTTTTACTACATCCGCGTTTTAATTGTATAAGCCTTAAGATGAAGCACATTCAACTAAATTCTTCATGTATCAATGATCTGTAAGTCGTACGTGCGTAAAAACTGATACTTAAGTTTTTGTAAATAATCGCAGGGCTAATTTTAACTTTTTAGGTAGTGTGATCAAATATAATTAAGCCTACAAGCAAGTAGGAAAATTAACACCCAATTTTCACGAAGTGTTTTTCGCCACCAACTAATAATTCACGTCAAAACGTCACTCGAACTACTTAAAATCCTTATTTGCGAGGTATTTTCGCTTCGAAGAAATCCTTGTTTTCCCGCGCTCGCTAAAAACATTGTTTGCCCCCGCCGTCATGAGAAGCGAGGAAAAAGCGTCAAAATTTACAAAACCCATTGACAGCAATCAATCAGCTCCAATTTTCAAATCTCCCGCCGTGTTTACCTCGCCGTCGCTCGTTGCGTTTAGAAAAGCCCCGATAACTCATCCCGCACTCAAGAAGAAACAAAAAAAAGCCGGCCGACCGGGTATAATACCTCTGCCCCGAGGAAAAAGCATCGACTGCCTCGTGACTATCTTGAGAGTCGGCGCGCGTGCGCTCGGCTCGGAAAAAGCGGATATACCGTGTCGGAAGTGCCGCGCGGCGCTCCCGTTGCTCGGCGGGCGACGCTCGATCGGCCCACGCGCTTTTCCGCTGCTAACGGCCCCCCCGGCGTAAACGGCGGAAAAAGGGAATTTCGAGGCCGGCGTAAATCATTTTTATCTTGGGAAAAGGTGAAACGAGGCGCGCCGCGCCTGCTGATGCAAGCTTTTCTCGGGGCATTAGCGCGCGATGCTCCGCTCGGGCGAGAAACAGTCGTCGATTAAGATGATCGTGATTTATTGACACTCGGAAATTTAGCGGACTTTTTTCGTTTCGTGAAAAATGTTTTGCTTTAGTATCTAAACATATTATTTTTTAAACATTGAAAAGTGGGTTTAAATATCGGCTTAATACGAAGTTTCACCTAACTCAACATTTTACGACAGATTCTAACTATATCCGCAGAACAGCTAAAATTATTAAATCTCAAGTGCACTCCTAAAAATGTCAAGCGCAGTATTTACAGCTCCTCCTCGACTTCCGTAATTTGAATTCCGTCGAGCGCGAAAGTAACCTGCCCATCGCTCCCGACTCGACAATTAAAAAAAAGGGGGGTGTGCATAAGCCGCTCTTGCGCAACAATGGCGCGAAAGCGATCGAGACAAAAGCTCGGCCCCCACAATGGAGGCGAAGACGCAGAGGAAAAGAAAAAAAAAGAATATAAGTGTCGCGGAGCCGTGGGTCTGTTATTATCCGCGGGACGTCGCGCGGGGCGTGAATTAATTACGCGCGCGCTGCGACTTCCGCGAGCGGAAGGGTCGAGGAGACACGAACGCCTGGGAAGCGAGCCGCGCGGCTTCCATGCCGATGAGCGCGGCGTTGAACTCGCCGGAGTCCTTCGACGCTTGCGGTAAACGCGGATTTTTCCGGGCGTCGCGGAGAGGAATAATTGATTGTTGGATCAGATACGCGGGTCGATAAGGAGATCTCGCGGCGCCACTTCGCGCGTCGTTTGTAGTTAATCTAGCGGTTATCTTTTTAATAGGTATTATTAGCGGGTTACAGGCTATTAAGTGTTAATATAGCGTGATTTTTCGAAAGCATTTATGCGAATTTAATAGCTGCAAAATAACGCGAAATCCTGTCCCAATTATCCGCTGATCTTCCAATTTTCGACCTTTTGAAGAAAAGAAAATTCTCCAGGAAATCGTGATAGCACGTAAAAAGATACATTTCAACTTTACGATTTAGAGACGCATAAAATTTTCTAATTGTCTTGTGAAAATACTAATTTTATATGCTATTAAATCAAACGCTGCGGGTTCTCTCATAATTTCATTTTCTCCGTTATTACCCCTTAATTATTTCAATTACAATTCCCACCATAATTCATTATTAGCAGTGAACTTAACAACAGAAAAGATGAAATTTCACAAACAGCTGGACATGTAAGTTCCCCCTCCGCGAAAAAAAGAATGCAAATCGAATTGCGCAAGCGTCAAAGGCATTCCACCAAAAAAAGAAAAAAAAAACTTGAAAGACGCGCGCTCGCGCAACGCGGAAAGCCCCGTTCGAGCGGCCGATAATAATTCGATCGCAAAAAAGACATTAAATCGCGCGTGCGCGCCCGTATAGACATTCGCATTCCTCCTCGCCCGTAAACCCATTGGGAAAGGCAGGCGGCGGCTCTCCTCCGTAACGAGCGCCGTCGCGGCTCGAATTACAAATTCAAATGAGCCCGCGCGGGGCGTCAGATCGGAGCGAGTTTGGAGGAAAAAAATTAGAGAGAACGCGCGGCCGCGTAATTCGAAAAAAAAAGAGGGAGCCTAGCGGCTTATTAAAAGCGCGAGCGAGCGGCAAGAAGGGAGGCGCGGCAGAAGCGCCTGCGTGCTAAGTACTATACACAAGATTTTACGCTGGCGCGCGTGTCAATGAACGACGCCGCGCACGGAGGTATGAGCGCGGAAAGTATATCTCGCGGTGGCGTAGAACAATGCCCGCGTTGCTGGTATAACGTGGACTCATGAGAACGCGACACTGCTGGCGCAAATGCTGGGCTGGTACTTGTGATTATCGAATTTAATGGACGATTGAATCGATAGGAGAGCGTATAGGTGATTGGGGCATGAAAAAAATTTTTTAGACGATCGCGAATGTAGTGTCATGTATTAACTTTAAATTAAGTAAATTTCAAATTTAGATCTTTCTATTGGAGGCAAATATTGCAATATTCAGATACAATTTTAATACCAATTAACTAATTAAAAATGCAATTTAATAACATGAACTTTCAATTTTCATGCAGGGCCTCGAACTGTTTTAGTACCAACGCCGTGACTCAAAAAGTAAAAAACTTTTATTTTAATAAAAAACTAAACTAATTTTTTAATAAAAATTTAAACTATTTTATTTTAATAAAAAATTACCTTGTTATTTGTAAAAAAAATTTTGCATATATCTAATCTCTACTGTTCAATTATTGCTCCGATCAACTTTTTTCCTTTTCATATTACAAGAAAAGTGTCTTTTTTACACACTATTTTCCACGCGCAGATTTTTTCATTAGATATTTATGTTGCAACAGAACTTTTCAAAATTCCAAATTTTAATTCATGCCCGATCGCCTATTTTCACCTGTCCGAATTTGACTTGTTTATGTAAGGATAAACTTTCATCACTCGTCGCGAACTCCAGTTTCCTCGCGTTTAATTATGCTAAGTTTCGACGATTGCGAGAACGATCCATTGACTCCTTTGTATTGAGATATTTGCGAAATGCCTCCGGGAGAAATTTGAAGGAGGTCGCACATCCGCCGTTCGATACGTTAAATTGTACAGGATTTTTATAGCGCGGTCCTAAAAATTTCACGTGGATAGAAAAAGATGCGCGCCGCGAGACTTTCCCCGACCATGCCACATTTTAAAACAATGATCCCCTTAATTCGTTTCTTGGTTTAATGGCTAAAATTTTTTCCTAAATGTCCATTTGTTTGAGCTTTCAGTGAAGATTTTATCTCCGAAGATTTACGATTCAACAGAAGTTAATGAGTTTTCGGACATTTATACCATTGTATTACTACAATTAAGTCTAAATCATCTGACAATGAGTGATTTGGAAAATGTGCACTGAAAGTTCGCTTTATGAACCGTAATTATTTACTTTATTTATTCACGGAATTCCGGTGTACTTTCTTAAATTCAATTTTAGCGCTAAATTTTTTAAATGCCGATGAATGATTTAAACAAATTTACCTCAACAAATAATTCAACTAAATTGTAATTAAGTCTTCAGCATTGTTAACATAATCTTTAATAAATACTTCAATTTTTTCAATTAAATTTAATAAACACGTAAATTAATACTTACCGAATAAAAATTGGTATCCAACTTAAACTACCTTCCTAAGTATAATTTAGTACCCAAGCATCTCGATCCGCTCAAGACTCTCGAGAATAATCACACGGGGCTAACGAGGCATCCAGCGCCGACGTCGGGGACCCCATTAAGGCCTTATTAAATCAAATTGAACGAAACGTCGGGCGTCCCATTGAAAGACGGCAAAAACTACGGTGGTTTTCATCGCTCGCAGCTTCCCGACCGGCGGAGTTCGCCTTCTTTTCACCGGGGCTCGGCGAGCGAACTTCCTTAAAGGCGCAAAGTGTGCCAGCTGATCTCTCCGCGGCGTGTGCGTAATGCCCGAGCTAATGAATCGTTGACCGCGCCGATTTTCGAAGCCGATTCGCCGGATTCCGCCGACTTTCCACTCCGGGAGCGCCGCGCGTCGCCTAAGGTCGTCGACGCCTTTTCTGCTCCCGTACTTGGCGCGTCGTGATTTACTTGAATAAAAAATGAATTTAGCACTCTCGTTATATAGAAAAGTGAAAAATTAAAAATTTCACTCTGTTCGAGTAAAAAACGCTTTTTAAAAAAAAAACTGAGCTACTGGAAGTTCGATTGGTTTATATTCTAAATCGCCTGGAGTGAAATTTAAGGTATAGGTCTACCTTTCACTCTAATTTTGAGTGAAAAAATCACTCTACTTAACTCCAGTCGACGGAGTTATTTTCAATCTAGTCTTCAAGTCAAAATTTGACTCTATTGCATTCAAATTTCACTCTAGTACACTAAAGTATATTCATATAAGAACCTAACAATAAACAAAATAAAATGAAAAATAAAGGCTCGACGAGTAAGCTCGGTTGGAAAGAGAGCGAAAATTGGCGCCGAACGGGGAATCCGGGCTAAAACGGTACTCGCGATGCTCGCGGCTACGATGAGGATGTGGAAATCCTCAATTGGAATTCTCACTCGCACACGCGCACCTACACGTACGGCCACCTGTGTACACATACGCACACGTATACACACTTGCGTTAAACGCCCCGGCTTGAACCTCGTCACGGCTGAATGTGCCCGATCCTGTTTGTCGATTATGACGCGATATCGGGCTTTTTCATCAATGGGCCCAGCGCCGACGATTAAAAGGGGGGCGGCGGCGGAGAAGGCGCACACAGTCGCCGTACGGGACGACAAAGTCGAGCGTCCGACAGGTGGACGGGGCAGAGGAGCAAGGGGACCCGGGGGACAAGATGATGGATGCGAAACGAAAGGGACGAGACTCGCTCGTCCCGCATGGATACAGCGGGAGAGAGTCTCTCGAACAGTTTATACGGTGTATCCGTCGTAAATTGAAATATGGGAATTATTTTAATATCGTTGCGCCGGGAAAATTGATTAAGCTGTGGTGAACAGAGTAGAGGCAATGTTTACTCGTAATCGTTTACTAATCGCTGAAGTTAGAATGATAATGGCCGTAGTGGGATAAAAGGTAAGAATAATTCCGTGAGTGAATCGTAAAAAACTTTTATGCGCGGTCAGTTTTGCAATTTGTTACACACATACAGACATTAAAAAAAAAGGTTGCGCTGTAAAAGAAGTTTCAACACTTTTAGTTTTAGAGTCGCGATATTAGCGCTCTAATTCTATATATAAGAATACATTGTATAACCCCGAGAAATTAAAAAGTATAATTTCGTTACAGTTTTACGCTGCGAGTGCGCGCCGGAGCCTTGCCCCGTGCAGTTCTCATGCAAAAAGCAAAAGTTCCCAGGATTTTAAAGAGGAAAATATGCGCCAACAAAAGTAAACTGATCCCGGGCGAAAGGTTCCGAGCGTAAAAGCAAAAATCGCCCCATCGAAACGTCGCATTCCCTGGCACTTTGCGCGCGTCACCAGCGGTGAATCACTCGCCTCCGGAAAATTTTCATTCACCGAGCGGGATTCGGCGCCCGGTGGACGTAACGGTACCGGGCCGACTGCGGGCGACACAATGCTCGCGATAAGAGGGGCTACGCGCGAAAAAAAGCCGCTCGCCGGCAGAATCGGCGCGCAATTATCATCCGCGACCCAGTGACCGAGATGTGCCGGGCTGAATTCGGCGCGCCTCCGACGACGGCCGTATGCGCGCACAGGAATTCCGTTCCCACGGAGGGAGAGAGAGAGAGAGGAGGAGAGGCTTCGAGGTGAGTGCAATTTTCGAGTCGCGGATCCGTCTTTTCCCTTCTCTCTTGTGTCGATGTTGCAGTGCGGAGGAAGGCACTTACGTGGATATTAATTTGTTGCGAAGTAATTGTTGCTTGCACAATTGTTAAATACACGGTAGTACACACATTACGTTCCTTATAGGTGGAAAATTAAAGTAATGAGTGTTAATAACTTTTGTTTGTTTAGTTTTCTTATCTATAATAATAGTATTAACTTTTTAATTGTTCCCATATTTTTATGGCAAAATAAATGTGGAAGCGACGAATCTCGTGGGATACTTTGCTCATTATACTTTTGCTAAATTTATTATTTCCAGAAAATCACGCAATGACAATTAAAATACAATCTCTCTCTTATCTAATTAAAATATTAAAACCACCCAACCCCGGGGTTCGCAATCTCGCGATCCATCAAATAAGCTAAAAAAAATAATGAAATTCAAACGCGATTTTTTCCTCCCATTCAGGGGCTCATTAAAGCCGAAAGGCGCAGATAAACAAGACGTTAAGGCCCTTATTAAGCGCCGGTAAGTAGTCGGAAAGCGCGCGCGTATATCCCATCACGGCGCCTTTCCCCGCTCGTGGGTGATGAATGCGCGACGCGGCCGCGAAGCCATTAAACGCCTCGGCGCTTGTCCTCCGCGCGGGAGCGATTCGTCCCTTCGCCGGCGCCAGGCTTCAAAGGATGAGCCGTTCGACAGCCACCTCCGCTCGAGATCTCGCAACTTCACTGTTCTCCGCTCGAGGAATTCCGAGGAAACGGACTGTTTTTTTTTACGACGCTTTAAAAACTGCAAATTTTTAACTACAGTTGCTTGAATTCGACGCGACGGCCGAGCGCGAGGTGAGGTTCAAGTGCAAACAGGCGCGCGTGAACCGGCGCCCGTTGCAAAAAGACACCTTTCGCGGGAACCGCCTCTTGTTCTTTTTTTTCTCACACTTGGAGGTGCGCGTCCGTATTAGAGATCCGACGGAAATGCGCGAATACCGGCGGCTGAGATTTGCGCATTGCTCGGGAGAAAACGCGACAGCGGCAGGAAAAGAAAGAGGGAAAGGCGCGCGATGGTTATTTACGGGCAAGTGTATCCATACCAGAGACTTTTATAGCTAAAAATGCATGCGAGTAAATACTAGGTATACGTGAAAAAGTTTGCGTTTGAGAGCGTAATAGCTGAACTGATATCCGGTATCTCGCACTTCGGACTCGTTAGGTGTAAGTAAGCGATGCTGCGTATTCCCAAAAGTTTAAAAAAAGCAGCGCACGCTGTAAAGATGAGAAAAGTGGACTAGCTTTCGCTGCAAAAAATTAAATAAGCTTCTTTTCGTTGTAAGGTCGATGTTACAATCTCGCGTTATAATTGTTTGTTACAAATAATTAATAGCGTCGCTGCAATCGGGGCAAGAGCAAAGATATATCTCATGATTTTTTAAATCAAAGCAGGGCAGATGCGGCCACGCAAACACGCGTGTGATAAGAAAAATATAAATAGTAGCAAAGAAAGATAAACATTAAAAGTTTCCTCTTACACTTTCCTTTGTTAATAATCGTCGCTTATATAGAATATTGGAATAAAGAAACTATTGTACGAAGAAGCGCGTATATAAAAAGACGTCGCTACCATTCGCAACAGTATAGTTCTGAATTCGTTACTCTTTGGTAGACTTGCACTCCTTGAAGGTACTCAAAATGTTCAAGCTCAGGAGCTTCTTTATTTTTGGCAGTAAGTATTATTTCTTTTTTTTAATTACTGTCTACTGATCTACCTTATTATTTTATTTGAATTTCTTATGTAATTTTGCAATGTTAGTGCTTTTAGTGCTTTTGGCATGTGCTTGGTCGGTTCAATCTGAATGCCCCTGCGCTTCCACGGATATATATGATCCAGTTTGTGGATCGGATGGAAAGACTTACTCAAGCTCGGGCAATCTCGCTTGTTACAACCAATGTAACGAAAAAAGTAAATATGAATAATAAGATTTTTCTACTTTTTAAAAAAGTTTAAACAAACGTAAAAAATATACCTATAATAACAGCATGAGAGTTAAAAAGTATACTTTTCTTTTATTGAGTTAGATCGATATTATTTTTGGACATGAATAATGCTTTGCCTATTTACAGGTTGAAATTTTGCAAACTACATTTTAAACTTTAATTAATTTTGTTTGCAGAAGTTAAACAAGTTCACAAGGGTCCATGCTAGATAAACATCAATCTTCATAACAGATCAACGAATATAAATTTCACATGTTTCTATATCAAGTTTTTAATAAACAAAAGTAATCTGTGTATTTTTACATTTTAATAAAGTTTTTGTAAAAATCAATTCGTTCAATTGCATTCTTAGCGGGAATAGTTATTGCTAATACCTCGGAGAATATCGTAAGTCAGGTATGACCAAACTTTTAACTTCTGCTGTGATTTCCGCAAAATTTTAGAGCATTGGTCGTTCGCACACTGTCGAGTCACTAACTTCGTTGCTAACAATTATTCACTCTCTCTATCCCTTAAGAACAGTAACAGTAACAGTAGTAGTAGCTTTAAATTTAAGGATTTCCTAAATATTATTATAACTCGCAGATTACCCACCGCATTTAAATCCACATGGCAAATTAACTCTCGAAATGGAACGCAACACATTAGGCAGCGGGCTCCGCAACCGCAAGCACTCCACTCGCTCCCTCTTCATTACACCCCTCGCTCGCTGAATCGCGGACCCTACTCCTCGGCTCCCATTCCCACGAGCCGATCCTTCCTCCCGCGCGACTGGCGCCTCTTTTTTTTTTCGTATCTCGCATTGTGCGCGTGCACGAGCCTCGCGGTGACTGATGCCTCAAATTATGGGTGGGATTACGGCGAGGGGGAGGGTGGGGGCACAGGTTTAATCCGAGTGCTCGTGTGCGCTGAATTGCGAAAGAGCGTAAGGCTACCGCGGGCTCGCGCGCGCATAATCACTATCCTCTGCTGTGGCTCCGCTTCCCTCCCACTTTTTTGTTGCTGATACTTTCTAAGGAGTCGCGCGTGTGTTTAGAGCCGCGTCCAGAGGTAATTGTCTCTCGGGCTGACCTTGAAACGGAAATTGAGGGTTTAGGGGCACCGGCTTTTAAGGCGCAAACGGATAAACGTTCTGTTTGCGTCGCTGCATAATCCTATTAACAACTGGCCACTTGCTTATTTTCGTACTTTGAGTTGTATGGTATTATTGTCTTTACTTAATTGTACTTATGGTTAGTAGAGATCTTATTGGTAACATATGAGGAGAAGAATGCGCTATTTATAGAGAAGATAGAAAGGCTCATCTGGGATAGTTCAATGGAGATCTTGAATGAAGTCTTTAGTTTTTAATGAAAAAGTTCAATTTGAGTATTTTCAGAAACTTTTCCTTTTTGAAAAATGGTATAAAGTAATCTTTATGACAGTTGGAGCAGGTATATATTTATACGGAATTCGCGTGGGTGGAGATTCACACCCGAGTGCGTCCACCAATGAAATTTTCCTATTTCACTTGAGTAGGGTCATTTACAATGTATCGTTCATTCCTCTATATGAGATGAATTAGCAAAATACACTGTTCTAATAAAAAGCTTTGGAATTCAATGTCTTCCTTTTTCCCATTCAGAAACTCGTGTTCAGATTCCTTCCCAGATAAATCTTATTCAAAAAACAAGATAATTGAATGCCAGCACCGATGCAGAAAACAGCTCCATTTCCACTTTCCTCGCATGACATTGAGACGGGGGCCCGGTAGCGACGGCGGGTCATGGTCCGCGTTCGCCCCTCTTGCTCCTCCAGAAAATCCGTGCCGGATGTGCCGCGTCGCCTCGCGTGGCGTGCCGGCGCGCGGGGGCCGCCCATATCCGACGCATTAGCGCGGACAATGAGGAGCTTTCTTGCGCTGTACTCGTCGAAAACGTCGCTTCTTGCCGCCGCCGACGTGTAATGCTCGATATCTCCGATCGAGTCGCACAAAGGCTGGCTGCGCGAATTTCCTCCGCGCAGCCTAAATTCGCCGGCTAATGAGGTCGTTGTTTTTGCCGCTGGCGGATACGAGGTGACACTCTAAGTTTGCTGTTGAGAAGTAGGCGTATTGTGTGTTATGTGTCGTTGAACCATACAAGTACCTTTAAGTGCGCATACTTCCTAATGTGAATAATTTTTTTGCTTACGATTGTCGGAGTGTAAAGAATACTTAATTATTTGATTAAAAAACTTTTAATATATACCTATGATCTGTCCTAAATAATTAATGCACAAAAAGTTTCATCAGAAGGATACATTTTAATGTTTTAATTATATTACTCGTACGGTTATATTATTATTTTCAATCATGTAGACAAAGAAATAGGTTTCCGCAATAATTTCTGTAAAAAACAGTCAGTATAGTTATATAAATGCAAAGACGCATCTTGAAGTGATCATAAAGTCAAAACAGAATCCCGTGCTCCCAGAGACTTTTATCATAATCGTCCGTTTTGTACTAACTCCCAATTACGTAAGATAAAGCGCATTACGGGGCCGAAATATTAATTAATCACAATTAATTTTTCAGTCTGTCAAGCTTACAAAAGCGTGGCATCGCCGTTACAATGCGCGCGAGGCATTCTTCACGCTCGAGGCGTATACTGCGGCGCGGCCGCGGAGGGCCGAATTAACGAGGCGCCCGTGCAGGCACCTAAAACCGCTGTTTTACCGCCGCTCGTCGCTGTCAGCGATCTTTCGCGCGCCTTATAAAACGGAGACGACGCGACGAAAAAAGAAAAAATCATCGGCCTTACGCATTTTCTGTTTAGAAAGCCGCCGATGGCTTGCATCATCCGCGAGTGAGTTACGCATGCGCGGGTATACACCGCGTCGCGAGATTGATGGCTGAATTTTTCTCACGGGGTACGTACACCGATAGTTCCAGCTGATGGGCCCTCCCGGTCATGAATTTAATGCCCCGATGTGTATATACCGGTGAAACGCAGTCGCCCGGACCGCGCGCCTATGGGTAATGCTGCGAAATACAGTCATCTCGGTAATTCGCTTTGAATTTTTAACGAGGGAAGGGTTACAGTGTGTGGCCTTTAATCGAGTACCTCTTGCGAGGTAAAAAATTATCCTGGTCATTTGTATGCTTCGGAAAATGTTGGAAAGTTTCTTTTTTCTTTTAAATTCGTTACTGCGGTCGTTCACTTTTAACCGATATTTTTAGGTAAAGGCGTTGAAATTAAATATTTCATTTGCACAATTTAACTTTCGATTGAAGAGTTACTCTACATTTTATAAAATCAAGCTGGTAGCGTGGAATTTCACTTTTCTTAAATATATTTTTTATAGAAAATCGCTTTCCTAGTTTGATTAAAATCCGTAGCCCCGAGGGTCCAGACTTTCCTTTTTAGAACTTTAATGCTGATTTGATCGACGTTAGACGAATGAGATATACCTTTTAACGATATCCAAGTTTCTATAATGTCGCTTTTTTATACAGATTCACTTTTCAGATAAATGGTATATCACTTTTAAGGTGCGTTCTTTTTTGAGTCCCAAGCACCGCACAAAATTTCAATATCAATATCTAAAGTTAAATCAAGACGGTTTTCAAGCTAGACACTATAATTATCGTAGCTGCATTTAAGATATTTAGAAATCTTTATAATTTCATCAAAATTACAAAACATCGCATCGATTGCCAAAAATAACTGCTCCCTCACGCGAGCGCAAAACCAGTCGCGCTGGATCCAAACAAATTTTTCGCAGCGATCGCCAACTGCGAAGATCGTGAAAGTACCGCGCGACAAGGTCAAATCGCGCATCGGCATCGGCCGCTGCAGGATCGAGCCCGCGATGAATCGCATTTCGAGGCGGCCAGACTAGGCGGCATTACGGAGGAAGGAAGATTCCGAGGCGGAGAGGCGGACGCGTCCCGGGGGGTCAAGGATTTGGCTGCGGATCGGGAGGAAGGGAGGGGGGATAGAGGGGGGGCCGGCCAGGGGCAGGTGCGTCTCACGCGGCGGGCTCCTTCCGGCCCGCGACGTCCTGACCTCGAGACCTCGAATTTCCATTCCTCGTGTACCGCCTTATCTGCGCTTCGGTCGGCTCGGGCCGTGTCCCCTACTCCGTTCGGCCGCGCCGCGACTCCTCCATTGTCCCTCCGCGTGCGCGCCCTGCGTATATTTACGTGACCACGCGTCTGCACTGCGTTTACTTTTGTCATGCTGATTAGGTACGCGTTTTCTTCTCCAGCTGGAATTTTGAGAGCAGAAGCGAGAAATTGAATTTTTTTATATTTTTAGCACTATTCTTTAAAATTTTTTAAGAGAAATCACAAAATATCGTAAATATCACGTTGTCGAATCGAAAGGGGTAATTTGCGTTTTATTTCAACTGAAAGATACTGAATGAAAAATGCAAATTACAAATCGCTACAAATTGTCGTAAGGTACGAAAGGAGAACGCAAGACGCACGGATTGATTCCGAGAAAATAGTAAAATGCAATAAGCATAAGGAAAATGATAGACGCGGAATAAGTTTTGGAGTACCCGAGGAAACGGTACACAGTATTTCGCTGGACATGATTATTAGGTATGCCGCGAGGAACTTTATAATCACGCCGAAGGTAGCAAAATACGATAGCACTTAAATCATTCGGCTAACTGTATCACGCGCGCGTAAATATCGTATTAATGTCAACGTCATACATACCGCGCGTACGTAGCGCGCCTCGTAATTTACATTCTATTTTTATATTCGAACCGTTGGCCCGCGATCCAGATCTGCCCGCGCTAGCCCACGCACCAAGAAAAGAAAAGCCGCCCACCGAGAAAAAAAGCGCTCGGATTTGACCCTGCGCACACCCGACGGATCCCGCGGATCCAGCTGACGAATTTCGCCGGGCTCGCCTTGTCGAACGGTCCAGCGGCGGCGAAGCGGGCCAGCCTCCGGCGCTTGGTCACGCGTCACCGGCCACAAGAATTTCTCGGGTGCCGGGGGGTCCCCGGCTCGCTGGCTACACGCCTGCGCGCTCTACCTGAGAAACAGGTATGGGGAGCGCGCTTGCGCTCGCGCAGGTGAGAGCGCCGAAGGAGGACGAAAAGGGAAAGAGCGCGCGGCGGAGGCGCGCGAGAGAGACGGAGCGGTGCGCGCGTTCCTTCCACCTCCCCGGCCGCCTTCGGCGGAGAGCGAGTTTACCTGAGAAGGAGAAGGAGGAGGTGGAGGAGGAGGAGGAGAGCGGCCCGAGCGTCGACGTCGATGGCACCGTGGCGCGAGAGCCGTGTCCGCGCTGTGCCCCCGACTCAGTTAGGAGCGGACCGTCTTGCCGTGTCGCCGAGTGTCGCGGGCGCGCTCGCCGATCCACCAGCCGCAGCAGCCGCAGCAGCAGCAGGAGCAGCCTCGCCACTCGGCCAGCCCGCAGTAGCACACCCCGGAGCCGGAGCAGCGAGGCGCGCGGCCATAATGCCCGCTCGGCGGCGATCGGCCTAGGATCCGCCTTGGCAGTGAGTGAGTGCCGTGACGTGAGCGCTTGAGTGCGGTGGTGACCTCGGGCGCGCCGTGGGCATGCTCCTGCGGCCCCGCGTACGCTCGGCAGCAGCGCCCGGCCTGGGCCGTGCGCCAGTGAGTGCCCGCGCGCTCCCGAGCGAGTGAAAGGAGCCTGCATCCGCGAGCCGATCCAGCGCCGCCGAGAGACAGAGAGAGACGTCGCGCGGAGAGGGGTCTAGGCTACGGGGGCCCAGTGTGAACGACCTGGCTCGGGTTACGCCAGCCGCCGCCGCCGCCGCCGCCGCCACCGCGAGACCGCCGCCATGAGGGGCTCGAACCAGGACTCCTCCACCCCCTACTGCCGCTGCCGGGTCCTCTACCTCGGCAGCTCCGTGCCGCACGCCAGCAAGGAGGGCCTGCTCGGCATCCAGGAGCCGCTGCGCGAGCTCTACCCCGAGCAGGGCGCCCTGGGGGCCCGCGGCATCGACTCCTGGCTCAGCGTCTGGAGCAACGGCCTGCTGCTGGAGAACGTCGACGAGCACCGCAAGAAGGTCACCAGGTTCTTCCCCATCGAGGCGCTGCACTACTGCGCGGCCGTGCGGCACGTGCGGGCCGGCAGCGGCGCCGACTCGGCCGCCACGCGCTTCTTCCCCCTGGACTCGCCGTTCGCGCGCACCCCCAGCGCCAACCACCCGCCGCTCTTCGCCGCGGTGCTGCGCCGCACCACCGGCATCAAGGTCCTCGAGTGCCACGCCTTCATCTGCAAGCGCGACATGGCGGCCAACGCCCTGGTGCGCTGCTGCTTCCACGCCTACGCCGACAGCCGCTTCGCCAAGGGCCTGGAGCCCAACGGCAACGGCGCCGCCACGCCCACGGGCAGCCACAACCCCGCCGGCAGCCTGTACCACACCCTGGGCGGCTCCAGCACCACCCTGGCCGAGAACGGCGGCGGCGGCGGCGGCTCGCCCACCTCCAAGCTCGAGACCGCCTCCAACGACGACGGCGGCAGCCTCTACAACGGCGACGAGAACCACAAGGTGTGGGCGCGCGGCCGCGACGAGATCGACGCCCTCTACCAGGAGCAGGGCACCCTGCGCAGCGTCAAGCACTCGCGGCCCCGGCAGCTCATCGCCCCGCCGCCGCCGCCGCCCCCGCCGCCCGCGCAGCCCCTCCTCGGCGAGGAGGCCGGCTCGGCGGCGCGCAAGAAGCCCGCCAAGAAGGCCAAGAAGCCCAAGGGCCGCGACGAGGTGCACCACTTCTCGCAGCACCTCTACGCCAACGGCCACCACACCCTGGGCCACCCGGTGCGCCAGCAGCCGCCGCCGCCGCCGCACGGCTACCACCCGCTGCCGGCCGGCAGCCGCTCCGTCGCCGGCACCCTGGCGCGGCCGGCGCCCGTGCTGCTGGTGCCCGCCGCCACGCTGCCGCGCAAGGCGCACCAGCACCCGGGCCGCGGCATCAGGCCCATCCCCGCCGCCGCGCCCATGGTGCCCATCTACGCGCCGCTGCCCGTCGTGCCGCCCGCCGCCATGTACCCCGCGGGCTACGGCACCACCGGCAACCGCGGCCGCCGCCAGCACCACCACCCGCAGGAGGACGCCTCCAGCCTGGGCCTGCAGTCGCGGCGCATGGCCGCCTCGCACGCGGACCTCAGCGCCGCGCAGCTGCCGCCGGCGGAGCAGCAGCACCGCGCGGCCGCCGACAGCCCCGAGAACGAGTCGAGCTTCGGCACGGGCATCTACCGGCGCAAGGGCCACCTGAACGAGCGGGCCTTCTCCTACAGCATCCGCGCGGAGCACCGGAGCCGCAGCCACGGCAGCCTGGCCTCGCTGGGCTTCGCGCAGCAGAACGGCGCGCCGGGCGAGGACAAGAAGGACCGGGAGATCGCGCAGATGGTGGCGGGCCTCACGCTGGAGGACGGCCTGATGCTGGAGCAGCGCGGCGCGGGGCCGCACCCGCCGCTGAAGAACGGCAACGGCTACCCGCAGCCGCTGCCGCGGCCGAGGCCCCGCTAGGCCGGCCGACCTCCTTAGGCCGCCGGCGCGAGAGGTGCGCGGCCTGAATAGCCGATCGGACGGCCGATCGATCTCTTCCGCTCGGGGGAGAGCCGACCGCCGGGAGGCACGACCGGTAGGTTATGATTTTATGCGGGTCGCGAGCGACGGGCCGACGACATTCCCGAGGCCGACTGCGCCTCGGGGACTCGAGCTTCCGATGCGCCCTTTTTTCCCGCGCGAGATGTGGAGTGTGCTCGCGTTGCGTCATCCGAGCGAGCCTGCACTTTTTTTGCCCTCGGCTTCTTTTTCATCTCTCGGTCGAGGTACTCGCGCGGATAAAAACGGGAAAATCGCGCCGATCGATCGTGTATATATATACCCACGGTTAACGTTAGGCTAACGGTGCGTTCTTTTTTCTCATAGACACGCGGGCCCGCCGTCTTTTTGTGTAGATCGCGCGCGAGTCACGAGCTCGGCGGCCCTTTTTTCGCCGACTGCTGTGTACCCGGTGCAAGTTTCGTCATCGGGAAAATCGCTCGTGTCTAGTCGATTTCGATCCACCTATACAAGTTCTTTCAACAAAAAGAAAACTATTTCTGGAGCACACTTCATCTCGCGCAGCCTAATTAGACGCTCGAATTCTTTTTCGAGCGCGCAGGTGTCATCGGATGCGTTCGAATTCCCGAGCGGCAATTTTAAAATTAATACTTGTCGCCGCCGAGCCGAAGAATTTCAACTACGAACGAAAAACAGTTACGGCAATTACAGCCGCGAGTATTTACATAACGGCACTCGTGTTCTATCCGTGTGTACACGTCATTAGCGCGCGGGGTTTCAGTGGAGCGAGCGCCTGCAGCAAAATCATATTCCAGCCGCGGTGGTGTCGGTAACGAAATACCCGTGCGCGGAGCGCGCGATGCAATCGTCTCGCCGCCGAAAAGCGTACACCGCCGTGTTTACGGAAATCCGCTCGTCCGCCTTCGGACGCGCGCTTATCGCAAAACGAGCGCCGCTTTTCGAAAAACAAAGGCGCACGCGGAAAAAAAAAGAGCTGGAATTCCTCTCTGCTTCCCCGTGCGGAGCATTTAAAAATACTTAAGCGTGCGATAACCGCCACGTCAGTCCGTAGCTAAGTAACGCCTCTAACCCGTAAGTCCACTAAGGAAAAAAACCATAAACACGTTTACTTTGTAAAGCGAGAAAAAAAAAGGAAGAAGGAGAGCGAGTAGGAAAAGCGAGGGACGGAGAAGAAAGTGCGCGGAGTGCAATCGGCGCCCGAGGAGAGGAGTATCCAGGAAGTGGCTCCCGCGAACGTGACGATCGCGGCGCGGCGTCGATCGCGCGCATCGATCGACGCGCGCAATTGTGAAAGAGAGAAAGGTGCGCGCGCGAGCCTTGTCCTTTCGAACGCGCGCGATGCGCCTCGCCGGTCCCGATAGTGTGAAACTCGCTCGCGGGGGATAATAGCATCCTCGCGGATCGCGCAACCGCGCGAGCGAGTTGCGTCCGAAATGTATCGAGGTGAGCGGGACCTTATACCTTCGTTTTGTATCACCATTGTATCGCAACGAGATTGCCTTCGTGTTCGGCCTTAATTAATTGCTCGGGAATTTTTTTCAGTCAAGGTGATTTGCCTATGTACTTTGGTGGAATTGAGAAACTTTTTTTGTGCATTTTGTTCGATGAATCGAACGTTTGCTTCTTATAATGCAGAAGGAGTGATATTTCAAAATGACTCGGTCTTTTGCATCGATTCAAGTGACAATGCAGTAAAGTCGATTAATTGTCTTTTTACACTTCTACTAAAGTGCTGGTTAATTTTTTTACTTTGATAATTAATTAATTAATTGATATCTCATAGACAACAAGAAATATAAAAAAGTGAAAAGTTTAATAACAATATCAGTAGATGCTTTGTTTGGGTATCGAAAATGAAAAGATAAAAATTCTCGAGTGCATTAAGATAAGCCCGGATAAATCGCGCACCTGTGCAAACGCCGTTTCTCAAGGCAGGCAGGCCCCGTGAGACTAGCGCCTCGGCTCGGTTCACATTTCTTTTTTTTTTCGGCGCATCGCGTTGCGCGGCCACGAGTGCCAGAACTAAAAAAAAATATTGAATCACCACCTATAACGGCAGCCACGGGCGCGACGCACGTGCAACACGCAACGCGCGCGTTACGTCGGCTCCGCGATAAAACCGCGCATACCACGTGGATCGCAGAACTGAGGAGCCGCGCGAGGTATACTGACCGAACGAAGCTCGTGGAGACGAAAAAAAAAAACGCCATTGGATCGTGGATCATCGAGCGTTGCGAAAATTTTTCTTCCGATTTATACGCGTCCCCCGCGAGGCCATAATTCACCCTCGTTTATTTTCTCGCGCTCGCGTACGCGCACACACACTCATGCTCACTTATACTCGATCGTAATAAATTCCTTCGAAACATTCTCCTTTTTTTAAATTTAAAAACTCAAGATGCAAATAATTACTTAGGTCGAGTGTAAGTGTGCATAAAAATAGACGCGCAGGGAATCGCGCTCGCGCGCTTCTGTCCTTTTCTCCGCTGCTCGTTAGAAAGGAGTCGCAGAAGGCGCGCATGCATTTCTTGTATACACATATATTGATAGCGCGCGCATTAGACGATGGAACTCGACACGTTCGAATCGGCTTTCGAATTGCGCGCCGAGTTCAGGGGAGCGGGCGCGAGAGTGCGCGCGCACGCACGCAGCGAGGAGGCGCGGTATATATAGCTGGACGAGGAAGAGAAAACGCGACCCAGGAGAAGTGCCATTCGGATTTATTAACGACGAATAGACTCAAGTTAACTTAGGTTTTAAGCGCAAACACATGATGTATTTTTTTCATCGAAGGAAAGGAAGATGTAACGTATTTCTGTATATTGTCCCTAATGATTATTATTTTTTTTTCTCTTTCTTTTTCGCGTAGTCGAAAGCGTATCTTTTTCGGGATGAGAGCGAAATTCGATGTTCAATCTAGAAGTACACACACTTTTGCCGCCAGCGATGAAATTGAAACGACTGCAAAATGCGTTTTAATACGTTTGTTTTTATATCGAGTCTTGAATCTCATTATGTGCGCGTGCAATTTCATCGCGCAGAAAAACAAAATATCCGTCCACTGTTTGTTATTAACCTGCCAACGTTCGAATCGAATTTCGGTCGCGTCAACTAGTATTTGTTAGTTTAACACTGCGAGCAAATTGCGAAGAGTTCACTCCTTGACAATGAAAAATAGTTCGTTCGAGAATGTCAGCGCGCAATTTTTTTTTATAAGCGTCGCGCGCGCAGCGCCGATTGTTACGTTGGCGATTGCGGCGCGGCGAGCCGACATAACGAGCGCCGCGGCAAGAGACCGGAATCGAAATGAGAGGATGAAAATAAAAAAAAGTGCAACGTGCCTTTACCCCCCCTTGTTCTTTTAAGCATGTACAAGGAGAGCAAGTGTATATTATGCATTGTTACTGAATATAAATATGAATATAAATGATTATATTATGTTATAAAACGTAGATGTGTCGTGTCAAGGCAGACGCAAAGACAATTTATATCATGTGAATATATTGTAAAGGTCTTTGTCAAAGCAATAAATATAATATGTACATAAGTATAAAACTAAATACAAACACGTTTTTTTTTACTTTCTTTGCTATCCTATTTTTCAATCATTTCGGATCAAAATTTAATGCACATGATTATAAAATAAAATTTAAATGTAAATTTCAGTTTTTCTAATTTTTATTAAATTAAAATTTCTTTGATATAAAAAGATTTAAATATATTTATGAGGTAAGTCTTAATTAATAATTCATGAAAAGAAATTAAGAATTAAGTTAATCAATTTTTATATATTTCACTTAATTTTTTATTTTCGTTTTTCTTTGAAAACAAAAGATGGTTATTAATTTTTACTATAACTATGAGAATATTACATTATTAACCCCAGCTATTATAACATAATACCTAATTTACTTTCTTTTTCACAGCACTACACTTAAGAACTGTTAACGTGATTATTGCACAACTTAAAATGCATTATATCACTTCTGGTTTTACTTAACAAGACAAACAAAAATATTTGAATTGGTGAACTTATTACGCTTATTAATTAACGAATTAATTTCATAATTTTTTTGCACATAAAAAAGATTTAAGATATTAAAGTATATTATTACATTATTTTTCAAGTAAAACAAATAAATTTTTAATTTTTGTAAGATAAATCGAACAATAAATATTTACATTAGATCGAAGCATAAATTTCCACCTTTGAAAGGTTTCCACTACAGCCGTCATCGTTAACAAGGAGAAAGGTAAGGCAAACTTGAGTCAAGCATCATTACGTTAAAATATTTACAACTGCACCAAATCACCAAAATAACGCCTCATTAACCAGACCCCAACCGTAATTAACGGGGCACGCTCGCTCCGTCACGACTTTGCCCGAGCGTGCAGTACTCCCCAGAAAATCCGAAAATCCTAACGAGACGTCCGCTACTCCACACAAAACCCCGCGCCGCTGCACTTGGTCTTTTTGCGGAAAAAAACAGCCTTCCACTCCGAGCGTCGTTATCGTCTCCCCCGGCGATCGACAGGCGGGGAACTCGTTACGCGCGGCCAAGGTTAGGCGCACGTATCTCCCGCGGATTGATACTCCGCTTTCCCTTTTGTCTCTCGCTCTTATGTAAAAAGAGCCGCGGTGATCGATATGCGCGGGCTTCTCAGATCGGCGCGTATGTAACACGGTCATTGGTTCACCTCGCGCGCGCGCCTCTCTTTTCACGCGTAAGCTAATATTGTGCGCGCGCGCGCTCTCATTACATTACGCGCCCGCGCGTTGCCGCATTTGCATCATACTTTTATCGGGTTACACCGGGAGAAAGAGACTTTCTAGAGTAAATTTACTGTCGCCGCGCGAGCCGCTTGCTCGTGCCCGGTTTTAATTACCCGCGATGCGTGAATTACGTCTATGAATTATTCAATGATGTTTTAATGCTTTTTTCTTCTTTAATTTCAATGCTAAATGAAGTACAATGGGGGATTGAGGAACTTTCGCTATGTAATTGTAGTCAATTTTTGAAAGATAATGGTATGTCTTTTATGTTTGGGATAATGCAGTGTGTGTAACAGGTGATCCTTATTAGTTCATTGTTTCCAATGAAAAGGTGGTGAATTAATTTATTGTATCCTATAATAGGTAATTACTTTATCTTTACAATGGATAATAAAGAACTGTTAAATTATTACTGCTGTACAAAATACGATGAATTGAATTGTGAACATCAAGATTCATTTTTACTTGGCTACACGAAAAAAAAGTTACGTATAAAAAAGTACTTGCCTATGCACTAGCAAAAAATTTATAATAGTTGGATGGATGTTGCAAGCGCAGTTAATCAACTTTTACGATTACCGGGGACTAAATGCATTCATTGAGCACTTTTTCTTTCAAATTCGTCATCAATATTTAAAAGACAGCCAATGTCGAGAGGCTTATGAAATATTCACTAGGAATATTTCAGTCACTTTAGACAGAATATGATTTGGAAAATCTCAATGTGTTACAGACATTTACTTCCGGCATTTTCATTCTCATACGAAATTAATGGATTTTTCAACTACACTCGTACTTGAAATTTTACTAACTGGTAACTGAATGTAAAAAAAAATTAATATATTTTAAATTGTATGCTAACTTTAATATTCATCTAAACGAATATTTAAACATTTCAAACATAAATTTACGTATAAAACAAACCAAATCTTTTTTCGTGTTTCTTGCATTTCAATCATTATATTCATTAGGCAAAAAACAATTTTCAAGATGACTATTGCGAAATTAGTAATAAGCTCGAGTCATGTTAACTGTATAACGTAACCAATAATCTACTCGTATGCACATAATAGATTCATATTTGCATGTTTGGCATACCAGCCGCATAAAAATTCATACCGCAAGTACCAATCCATAAAAAAATCAATAAAAAACCAGCTGTTCTTCAATACCCACATTTTTTTCTCCTCGTTAACGAACTTTTCCCGCAAGCTCCCGTCAGCCGCGAACCGTGACGCCAGAGTGTTAAATTAGTCGTCGCGCCGATAACAATTCGTACCGATATGCGCGTCGCTTTAAGAACCCGCAGCGGGCGCGGAAAGTCGCCGCGTGTCATATATTGATCGCCAAATAAGCTCCCGTTAGACTCGCCGATTTCGCCCCGTTGCGCGGTTACGCTTTACCGAAAAAATAGGTCGCCAACGAAGCCTCGGGCGCTTTTTAATATACACGTTCCGTTTCTGCGCGCGGTACGCGTATGTATATAGATATAAAAGTAAATCTTGCGGGATGGATATGGGCTACGGGCGCCAACGCATTTCCAGCAATTAAAGGCCAATTAGTGTGCACCGCGCCGATTTCGTTCGCACTGGATGGCTGCGCCGCGCGCTGCGAATTCGGGAAAGAGCGTTCGATGCTTTTTCTCCTCCTCGTCCTATTTCTCTCGATAATACGGGGACGTCGTAAAAAGTGCAACTGATTTGGTTTTCGCTAACTGAATTGCAGTGAAATTTTATTTGTATTCAGAAGTAGCTTGCACGTTTTTAGCTGGATGTACCGATATATAACTGCTGTATTTAAAAAAGATGCAAAATAATTTAATTTGAATTAATTAAGAAAAAATCGAAAAGGCATTTTGATTTAGAGTTTGATCAGATGTAACATTTTTAATGACATTTGATTACAATCATTTTAATCGATATGATTAATTGACATCTCTAAAAACCTAACCAGTTAGATCGTAACGTACTTGATTTATAAAATAGGAACAGCAGAATCGCCGATGGGAGAAATGTCTCATACAGAGTCCACCTGGTGGTAAACCAGGTAATTTTGTACTGTAACCCGAGATTAAGTTTTAATTCGAATGAGTAATACTCGAAGTAAATTACGCGGATTACTAAAGTAATAATACTAATTTATCAATTTATCTCCATCAACAATTAACTGCACCGACCGCTTGTTATCTAAGTGCACGGCAAAATAAATTGAAATTACCAAACCCTCAAACATTCCAGCCGCAATTAGTAAATTACTTTGCGAAGTAACGCGACCTTCGCGTCGCTCGTTGCCCTATCCATCAAAACAGAATCAAGCGCGACACCTCCCAGATTCTATCTCGGACAATATAAATCATCGCAATGTCCCAGTGACGTTGGCCAATAATTCGATTAGAGTTTGAACTTGAGTCCGCGCTTACGCGAGGCGTATATGATTGACGCGAGCGAGGTTGCGTCACACAAGCGCCAATCGGCCCGATAAAACGCTCCTTTTCGAACGAACCAGACTGTGTAATTGGCGAGCGCGCGGTTGCGTTGCCCGGCGATTTTGACGGTCAGACCTCGCTGGCAGAAGTGAAAGAAGGTGATTTCAGTTGATTGTCTTGCAGCTGATTGTATACTTGCGCTGTTGCGCTCGCTGATTCTCGTATCAGCGTTGCACTGCTGTTCTGTATGGGTGTCGAATATTTGGAGCTGTAGGTAGAGCTAAATAATATTTCATGTTTATTTATGTATACAGAATTATCTGTAACGCAAATCGCACAAACTTACGTAAGCTGAAATTGCAAGCGCAAATAACAATGGGATAGAACAATGGAGGCAATCGAGATGAAACGTACAGTCATAATGCAAACATTTCTTAGAGCCCAGATTGACTGCAAGTATAACGGTTCAATCGTGATAGATAGAGAGAAAATTCGGTTTGATTTATTAGATTTTTTAGTCGAAAATTAAAAAAATTTGCATTAAAAGCTGTATAATTTTCCTTGGTAAGGTTGAATTGTTTTTTGTTTGTTTTGAAAAATGTCTAATATTTGGAAGAAAAAATTTACTTGTTGATTTATTTAATGGATGCACAGTGTATTACTCAGCATAATTTTCTATGCCATTGGTAGATTACCGTTAAGTGCAGAGTACAGTTGGCATGTACTCTTCTTGAAACGACTGCAGTTGCAGTATGTATATATAAGCATTGGAATTGCATCTTCTAATGATTACGTTACATTTGCGAAGTCATTACTATTTTAATCATAATACCAGAGTCACGTCAAAAAAAAATTTTACAATAAAAAAATTTATCAAAATTATTACATTATAAAACAAATCTAAATATAATTACATAATTATACATGACTAATACACTTTTATTCAAAAATATGTTTTAAAAAAAGCTTAAATTAAGATTAATAACCCGCTAGACCAGTTAGTAACAAAATGTACAAAGCGTAGAAAAGTGCTAAACTCAAAGTTGTTAAAAAAAAATACAGCAATATCTCGTGCGGCGTATAAACCGTCACGTAAATTATCAGCGTGTAAGTAAAAATCGCCCAAGAACCGCGCGTTTCCGAAAACTCGTTAAGTTTCCCCCGGTTACCTCTCAAACCATAGTATACAAGCTCACGCAGAAACCATCAAGCTCGACCAGCCACCGTAAAAATTCCCGCGAACACCCATCTTAAAAAAAACCTCCGCCGCGCACAATACCCTTCTAAGTACCCCTCTCCATCGTAAAAAAAAAATAGGGAAACGAAGGAAGCCGCAAGCATCGAGGCTCCCGTCATCGGCGAGCTCTTATTCAATTTGCGATTCCGTTACTGTCAAAAGCGGCGTCTAACGAGTGCGTCAGGTGTTCGAGGTCCTTCCGGGTGCCCGCGGCGAACGGTTCGCGCCTCGCGGGTGACGCGCAACATCTGCCGGCGAAGCCCCTTCGCCAGTGCGAGAATCCGCGGAGAGGCGCGCGCATAACTTTACGGAGGCGGCAGAGGATCGAGGCCCGCGCGGTGGCGACGCCGAGGCGAGAGGAGGCCGGGCACCGGCGCGCTTTGCTACGGGGACAACGAACCTCCCGGACGCCACTTGGCGACATTAATGAATTTGTAACGGTCTCTCGTCGAGTGAACATCCGCAGACTCGGTTTATGGCTAATTACTGATCACTTCGGGTAGATTGTAAATTGTTGCTGAGTTATTAGTGTATTTGTTGCCTCAGGCGCAACGGTTACTTTATTAACGTTCTATAAGTTTTTCAAATATTTGAAGTGTGTATCATTTTTAATTGAAGAGTTATAGAGCTGCATGGACATAAACTTGTGACCTAAATAGTCTTTCTATATGCAGTGCAGTAGTTGCTTACAACTACGCGATAGTACACTTGTGTGCGCAAAATTATTAGAATATCATTACGAGGATGCATCAACTTTTATTTTATGATAACAGTTAATGAAGATAATTCATTCTAAAAGAAATTTATATCGCTTCTTTAAATTATTAAAAAAACAATGTTTAGGTCGACGCGGATTAAGGAGTTTGTTCATTGGAAAATGATGATTTGTAGTTGTAATTAATTTTTAAATTTAAGTTGCTCAATAAATTACTTTATTTTAATACAAGATGCATATCTTTTAAATGTATTGATACTTACGAA
Source organism: Eurytoma adleriae (assembly GCA_900480045.1). Lineage (NCBI taxonomy): Eukaryota > Metazoa > Arthropoda > Insecta > Hymenoptera > Eurytomidae > Eurytoma > Eurytoma adleriae. The sequence continues at coordinate 87,211 of UXGC01000393.1, forward strand.
TATTAGAATAATAATAGTATAAAATGCGCATTGCAACTTTCGTCGTGAAATTTTACTTCCATTAATTCATAGTTTATAAACTTAATTTTTCATAAAACGCACATTATTTTGTTAACCATCTTTAAACATTTAAATGTCTTCATTAGGTTTATCTTAGCTCCAGATCTTAATATATTTCGTCTTTTCAGAAACGTTTATGAATAATTATACAAACAACACACGCGCTCGCACCAACTTTCTATAAAAAAATCCACCAACTTTCATTGAGCATCCCATCTAATTAAAGCGCCTAACGAATATTCAATCCGCCACAAAAATCGAAACCACACCTCGTATCTCAGAAAACAGAAAAAAAAAATTAATTCAAATTAAAGTTCCTCCCCGAAACCGAGCAAAACCACCTGTTGGAGCGGCACATACGCCTCTGTTTGTTTTGGCGTCCGCGTGCGCGCGGCCGAGTGTATAATCGCCGGCCATTGTACTCTTACGTCGACCTCGGCGCGCCGTCGATATTCAAATCGCAGTGAAAATGTCGAAACAGCCGGAAGCCAGTTGCGCGAGCGATTTTCCGCGTAGCGTGCGCGTACAATGCGTGCATACATGCAGTTCTCGCGTCGTCGCCTTCGCGGGATAGCGCAATGGCATGCGCGCAGCGGCTTTTTCGCTCAGAGCTGGATTGGAATAGATTTACTAGGTGCTCGAGAAAAAGTGACGCTATCTTGATATTTTACGCGATGATGGTCATTCAATAAAAATCTGAGTGCAGAACACGCAAAAATTGCGATAAATCATTTAAAATCCTAAAATACTGCATCTAAAAATACAGATTGCCTTTTTTCTCTCAAATTGTAATCAACGAAATCCTGTAGTCACGTAGGATAGTACACTACGCATTCACTCAGCAAATCGCGCAGAATGACAGACACTTACCAGCAAGAATTTCCACGAAAAGTGATTTTTTCATCGTACACCAAGTGGACATTGTGTAGAAAAGCCTTTAATGATATAAATTACAAGTTACAAGGAGAAAACACGGAATTAAATTGCGATTGCGCGACAGGGCGACACGACTCCCGGAGGAGCGGTTTCGAAAAATGGCCTGGCACTTGCGGAAAGGCGCGCGGAAACCTCCGGGCCCGCCGCCTTTTTTTCCGCCCCCCGTCCTTTATCCAGCGGCGATATACCCGGGCGGCGACAAGAAATCGCGAGAACGGGGACATTTCTCTCTCCGGGGATTGCGCGAAGAGCTATTAATGAAGTAACGGCCGAGTCGTTCGCTCGTTGCATGCGCTCTGTCTCTCCTTTCTTTTCCTTCTTGCTCGTTTTTTTGCTACCTTTCCCCGGCCCGCGGAGAAATTACGAGTGCGAGTGCGCCGCATGTAAAAGCAGGTGTAAGGTTGTTATTGTTACGGGGTGAAAAAGGTGAGCTTTTTTTTAAATGTGCATCGAAATTTAAGTTTCTAAGCGGCCGCTAGTTGCTAGGAGAGGAAATTACAACAATAATGTCTATATAAGAAAAAGTGTTAAAAATGTTTTAAGAATAGGACTGTAAAGTTATAACGTGCACTGTCAAGTACTGAAGAAAACATATTTATGTTTCCTTTGAAGCAAATTGTACATGGTTCGAAAAAATAACAAGTGGCGATTTCACAGATGAAGCCATAGGCGTTTCGATCCTTGATTTTGAAAGAAGCTTTTATAGTGATTTAACAGGCGCTAGAAATATCTTCAAATCGACAGATAAAAAAGTATAAGTTAATGAATTTCATGTTCAATCAAGTGAAAAAATAAAATATTCACTTATTTTGCGATGTATTCACGTATTCGATAAGTAGATGACTTATAACATTAAATAAACGCACGTGGATGAACTTTACTTATTCAAGTTTGCGCAGATTAGCACAAGAAAATAATCAACAGGTGACGGACACATCTACTTCGAACCGCGTCAATTGGCTTCTGCAAGTTACAATACAAATAATCAAAGATAATTTCGGTTTTTAAAACTAAAGGAAGCGATTACACAACTAAACCCTTCTAACTATGAGAACGGAACCCTCAAACGGTGCATGACTATTTTGCAAACCATAAATTATACCCATACCCCGCAGTGATTTGCACACTGTAATCATCGACGAAAAAACACCAATGAAAGAAAAAGAAAAATTTCCGGTCGCACCTAACAACTCCACACCTTAGCTATAACCACCTCGCCAAAAAAAAAACTAGCATTCACCACTCGGTACGCAGCAACAATTGACTGCTAAATACGCGATCGTAAAAAAATTTCTTACCTTCACCAATGCCTTCATATTATTCGCACCTCGACCTCCCGCTCGGATTTCTCCGCGGCGTCGCGGGATAAGCACCTTTATGCGCGCCGCGATATGTCTGCATTGCGGGCACGTACTCGCCATTACATTTCATCTCCCGGCATTTCTGCCGCGGCCGCGCGACCGTGACACATTTGCGCGCTGCAGCCGATCGTTTCGCAAGCGGCTCATTGACATTTCGCCGGGGAGCCCGTGTGTCGTTGCGCGCGAGGGGGCGCGGTCCCAATTGCGTCCGGCGATTTTCTTCGCGCGCGACGCGCGGATTTCCTTGACCCCCCGCGGCGCCGATTAGGTATGCGACTCCCGCGGTGGTCTGCCGCGCGTGCTTCGGCAGGACAGGGGAAAATACGCGATTGTCGCTTTGCGAGGGTCGCCTTGAGACGCTCGAAAGCCTCTGTGTCTCCGGCAAAGTCGTAAAGTGCACACAATAAAGTGGACACTGGTGCTTTCCGTTCGAATGTAAATTTTAAAGCTACTTGTAATAAATCGTCTTGTGTACGTTTTCAGTAAAAATTTTAAAAAATTGCTATTTTAGGTATAAAAATTGCTATGTGTACAAGTGTCAAATTTATACGGCTTCAATACGTTTAATTTTCTCAGCACACGTTTTATTTCATTGGGTAATGTAAGAATTTCAAGCAATTCATCCATCTCTTCAAGGCAATCCGTCCTATTTCGGTAATTTATAAGAATGTCACGCTCGAAAAATCCATTGTTGAGTTGTCGAGATCGTATCGAAGTGCAGGATTCGCACGGCGCAGATTATATCTCCGGGGGTCGGGTCAAGAGTAACCCAGATCAGTAGGCGAAGTTGTTCCCGCTACAGTGAACATATAGGTTGCTACTTGTCTGTACGCTGTAGTTGCTTATACTAACACCTTTTTTGTTGCGAAATATGTTGTTCATCAAACATTTACTATCCATTAAAGGACCTAATTAGCTTTTCGTGCTATAAATTTTCTTGAAGATTAATTTTACTTAATGGATTTTCTCCCCTTTAAATTTCTAAAATCCGATTGAGTTGATTAAGCGATTCCACTATTAGCTCGAAGTAGATATATAAATCTGAGCTTTAGAAGAAATGTCATCCTACATGTACTACATACCTTTTCTTTTCTATTTTTTTTAATGCGCTGTTTTCACTTTTTATTTAAAGTCGTTAATCTAAATTCCGATAATCAATTTCAATAAGTTTTTCAGAATAAACGGACCACAGCTGAGAGAATATGCTCCGGTCCATAGTAGTGAGTGCAATAGTATTTTACAATTTGAGCTTTTACAGAGTAACAGTAAGAAATGGTAAAATGAACGCATTAACTTTTGACAGCAAACTTCGTAAGACGTGCATTACATATGTCGAGAAATTATAAAAGGTAACAGCAGTTGAGCAATCGCAAACGTCGTAACTTGCAGGCAGAAGCTCTAAACCTATTAATAGACCGTACAGGATGCAGATCGATATTGGACCACTCTCCCCTATTACATCGCGATCAAAACGTCCGCGTAACGTACACATAACCATCCACGCATCCCATCAATTTTCAATCCGACGAAAACTTCAAAAAAACATCACCCAGATTCCCCTAAAACACGCTATTACGATGCTCCAAAACCGCAATCCACCGAACTTCTTAAGTAACCTCGAATCAATCAAGCTACCCCTGTCCGCCGTCAAAAGTGAAATCGCCCATCGAAAAAGAACTCTCACTCGCTCCTCTATTTCCCTCTCACGCGTGCGGTAAAATCGAAATCCCACCTGTCGGAGCCCGCCCCTCCCACCTCGCGCGCGCATATCACGGCTCGCTCTAGCGCGTACCCTACTTTTCCGAAAAAGAAAAAAAAAGGAGGAAACGGAGCTCGCGGTCCCTCGCGAAAGAAAGGAAGGAAGCGCGCGCGCGCCGGGAGAGGAGGCACCTCATGCATGGACGCCGCCGCGGCCGGCGTAACAGTACTCGCGCGAACGCGCCCGATACCGTTAAGGAGGCTTCCACTCGCGAGGAAGCGCCGTGTGTACGTACTGCCGGCCGAAGCCGCCGCCGCCGCCGCTGATCTTCTCCACTCGTCGGCCCGAGGGAGAGAGAAGAGAGCGAGCCGGCTGCCGAGGATAGTCGGCCAGCATCCGCGCGCCGCGCCGCGCGCGTCCTCTTATCGCTATCAGGCCGCTGGCGAGCTTTTTCCCACAAGTGCAGTGAATCGCTCGGGTGTACCTCTTTTTATTGTGGATTTTTTCTTTTCGGGAGTCGTGAGAGATTTTTTTTTCCGAGTGAAGATGATCGTTCGCACGGTGGACTGTAGAGCCGTCGCGGCTGGATAGAGGAGGATTTACGAGGAGAGATGTTGATTAAACAATTGTGAGAAGCGAGGTTTTAGGTGCTATTGTTCGGGTGTGGACGGCTAAATGACTGTAATTGGTACCGGTGCCCGCACATATTTTTCTCTTTTATTTTCTTTTTAAAAAAAAAAAGAATTTTAAGTGTACCAAAAGAACTCGGGATTAGAAAACTCGTTAGACTCGAAGTGATACCAGTGGTAATTAAGAGGCACCGCTCAACAATCAATCAAGACCCAACAATTACGAGGCAGAAAAAAAAACCATGCTCGACCGATTAAATCGAGAAAATTGCAACGAAAACTTCCTCCGCGATTTCTGCTTATCATATAGATTGCAGAAAAGGACGAAGAAGCAGGAAGTCAATTAGCGAGTTTCACCGGCCGCTAAAAATTCTCGAAGAAACGAGAGGAGAGAGAATCGACATTAAGGGCTGCGGCGCACTGGACCCCGGAGGCTGCGGCGATGCCCGGCGAAGGAATCCACCCGCGCTCCGTCACGTAGTTCGAGTCCGGTAAGTGGCTTTTCGCCGACCGATCCTCCCGGAAGCGAGCGCGTGGATGGACGGAATTAAGGTCGGGATGAGATTACAATTCAACGAGAGCACCGGGTCTTATTCAAATTTCCAGCTGCGATTTTATGCGGATTTTTTTTGGGCCGGACGACCGGCTTTGCTTACTTTACGTGTGGATTTTTTTTACGAGATGGACGTGTTATTTTAATTGAGCAGGCGAATTGAATTTTTTTTCGGTCCGCTTGTAATAATAAGTGAAATTAGCGGGGTTCGTTGAAATATAAACTTAACGAGTTAAAAACGATATTTAATGATTAATTGTAATAATATTTTATGAAATTAGGAGTACGGAATGTATAATTTATTATATTATTAAAGACATCGTTTGTCATACATTGACATAGTTTAACTCGATTATTACGGTATTGCTATCTACGATAATTCATGAAAAATTTTAAAAAGTAATTAATAAAGTCTTGAACCATCTCTGACATAGTTATTAACCGCTATTATACACAGTAACGCCATTAACACTGTAGCTACTAGATGTTTACAGTTATACAAAAAATAAACACTCACTTTAACACACTACTAATGCACCGTATGAAAAATTTTTAATGAATATTTAACAGTCGATTTGAAAATTTTCCTGCCTCTCGAAAACTAGATCTTTTTAAGTAGATAAAAAACTCACCGCGACACGAGGAAACATAAAATATGAGAGAGTAAGCTATTTTTCACAGAAATGATATTTTACGAAACAATCCATTTATAATTTATACAGCCACCTGTGAAATCGATTTATTTCAGATCCTTACGAGACAACATGTTGAAATAAAAATGAAACTTAAACTTCCTTTTACCGAAAAAAACGTAACAAGAAAAATTAATAACCACGCTAGAAATATCAAAACGTCTAATCTTAAAATCTCGATCGAACAAAACACGCAAAATAATTAAGCGCGCATCGCTCTCAATCAGCATAAATAAAATAAAAACTGCTTTCTCATCCGCGCGGCGCTAATTGCCTCCGTCCGAAGATCGAAACATCGGAACAATGAAAGAAAAAAGACCGAAACTCGCGCAAAAGTCCGAGTGTACACTCGGCGCACCACCCATCGCGGCCGCGAGTCATCGATCCGCGAGCGCGCGGGGGAGGATCGGGGAAAACTCGCGCCCGTTGTTCGCCGATGCCTCTAATTGGAAAAAGTGCGCCAACTTTCCTCGGCGGCGAAAAATCAAGGCCGCGGATCGGCTTTAGAAAATCGCCTCCACGCCGCTGGTCCGCGGCCGGGTACACGCTCGCGTGCCCGCAGCGCGCGCGCGTGTTACGATTTTCATGCACCGGCTCGCTTTTCCTCGGCCGAGCCGGGAAGCGATAACGAGCCTGAACGGCGCAAATCCGGAGCGCGACTCGTACTCCCCGCGGGGCATCCCGGAATTTCAAGGTCGGCGCATGGGCGCGGCTATTGTCGCGGTGATGGATTTGGGAGATTTCGGCGGTTTCTAAAAGAAAGGCGTGCGAGTTTTGTGATCGTCGATTTATAGCGTCACGCTCGATGTGTGGTTTCACTTGAAAGAATTGGGACGGCCGATAAATTTGAAATTTGGTATTATCCTCCACTTTTTATTTTTGTCCTTTTTTATTACATTCAGTATTTTTTTTATTACTTTAAGAATCTGTAATCTATACTTAGGAGATTTTTTTAGCGACAAAAATGTGTCTATTCTGGCCCTTTACTTTCCCCTCTAATTTACGAGTTTAAGTAGTAAAAAGTGATTTTAATGAAAATGTAATCAATTGAATCGGGCTTTATAAAACTTAAATAGCACACGGTCACCTGAGAGATTTAAGAGAGAAAGAAAAACCTTCTAAATGCAGTAAAAGTTGTAAGGAGAAAAAAGGCGGATGATAATTACTCATCCAGCCGAGTGAATTGGAAATCAAGAAATAATACCCAGCTCATTAACATATCAATGGTCACAAGTTTATACTAAAATTAGTTTAGTATACGATTTATTTTTATGTTGTTACATTCCTTGCTCATTCGGTGCCACAGTTTTCCAAACCCACAATTTCAAATCTACATACTTTTATTAATAATCGTCACATATAATTTTAGTGACAAAATAAAGCTCACTTTCTTAAGCGATTAATATTAAAAATTCCTTATTAGTTTTAGTGAAATTCTGAAAATTAGTGTAATAAATTATCAATTCAGTCTGCGTGTTTTTTTTTTGAAAAATTAGGTTTTACATTTTCATTTTTGAATGTAAAAAAATTAACTAGATTATAATATACTAGATATGTAAGTGAAATGTATCCACATGCACTACTTATGTAACGTTAAAAATCGTCTATTTAATGAACAAAAAGAAAAACTTATCGCCCACTCATATCCAGTAAGTGACTCACTCTTTAGAATAAACGAATTTCACTTAATGCGTAATAACAGTTAAAATAAAATAAAAAAAAAAAATACTTTTCAATTTACTATAAATCGCCCATACTAAATATACTTTAAAGAATAGACTTCTACTCAATTTCCTATACAAAAAACAAAATCAATTTGCTTTCTCCCTCAATCGCCTCCCTCATCATAAACTCCAAATTTTACACGACGTACAACCAGTACTTCTCGCTCCCGCTCGCCGTCAAAGTCTCCACCAGCAGACATCACGGGCTTTCCCACTTACCCGCGCCGCTAATGCGCGTTAGCGGCGATTCGCGCGCTCGTTGAGCCACTTGTTCGCGGCCCGGAATCCGCGCGCGTTAATGCACGTATAACTGTCCCGCGGCCGCACGTGCATATACAATACCAAGGCGCGATCCATCGGCGCAATTAAACCACGACTGAGTTTTACGACGACCGATATACCGTTTCTCTCGGCGCGCGCGCGGTCCTCCCCGTGCGTTTTGCGTATCGACCGACTGCCGCGTAACAGCGCGCCTTCTTATATTATTTTTTTTTAGTGCTCGGGTAATTGGGCCGTGGGTACCGCTCGGCGGTAAGAAATTTCGTAACGATGACTAAATTTGCACGAGCGGTATGAAAATTAAAATGCGGAAAGTCCGCTCGGTCGTTCTTCTGTTTGCTTTTAATTGATAGCTCGGCGGCAGTCGCGCTGGATTGTATATGGGGCAGATTGTGCGATTAATATTTAAATGCATTGAGTTTGCCGATTTATCGAGATTAGCTCGTTAGGAGATATCGAACTCATTTGCGGATTTCCCGTTGCGGGATAATTAGTGGGATAAAATTCAACGAAATGCACTTGTCGGGAATATTTTGCAATAGTGATAACGAAAATGTGTAATATATAATGGTATAAACTTTAATTTTCATTATTTTATTTATATTTTTTACTACTCTTTTATATTCTATTCAACTGATACTTTTAAACGTAATTCATTAGATGCGTGACAGAAGCCTCGAAAGAAGCAGTCGGTACGTGATTCATAAGTGTCTATTATCTTGGAGACAAAAGGGAAGCCAGTCACGGCTTCGGTACTTCCTCGAAGTCCTACAAATAAGCAATTATTCCTATCTCACGTTTCCTGTTGTTCCGCTCGTTCGTCTTCCGTTTTAAAATTATATAATTTTATGGAAAACAATTGTAATAAATAAATGTACAATTATCGGTTACGTTACAATGGCTTCGATTCATTGATTTAACTTTTACCTCAGCAGCTTATAATAGAACATTGACATAAAATTTTCTTTGAAAATATTTAAGTGTTAATATCTACCTAAGAATTAAGAATTATTATTAAAATTCATTCTCTTATATAATTACATTAATGTTAAAAACAAAATTTAATTAATTATGTAATATTCAAAGATAATCAATTCATTTCTTCTCGAGAGGCTATATTTATTGCAATTTCTTTTAATGAAATTTTATTACAACATTACAAAAATTCAATAATTTTGAACAGATTTAAAATAATCATTATATATGGTCGCAAATAAAGATTACATCATTTCATTTGTAAAATCAGTTATAGTAGGTATATATAAGCAATTAAATGGCGGAGTAACAGTAACATTTACCAAACGTCTAATACCTATATGTTTTATGGTGTCGTACATACAAAACTGATAAGCAGCAAATCCGTTACCGGAAAAGATGTCATGGCGTCCAACTGGCTATAAATATGCACTGGCCCAATCGCGATTGAATTTAAATGAGTACTCATCGAGTGAAATACTCGATGAAAATTACTCGATCGTTTGGTGGATCTTTAATGTTTATGTAGACACTTGAAGAGATGTCTAAATATTCACCGACACAAAAATTAAATTACCATTTCTTTTCATTTTAAATAAATTGCGTAAAATATGAACTATTCTTAAATTAATTTTCTGCCTTAGTAACATGGATATACATATAAAGATTTACCATTTTAATATTAAATTCACATACATGACGTATAAGAGCGTGTTTAAACATTTTTAACTAGTTGAAAAGATGCGAGGTATATCATTCGTAAACTTTAAAGCGGCGTTTAAAAAAATGAGAATTTCTCATTGCTGAAAACTTGTAATACTATTTATCGAATATCATACTTGCAATCAGTAGTGATATTTGATTTAATATTCATGACATAACATTTTCAGTAACGATTACATTTCGAAAAATTAATTACTAAAATAATCATCATTACAAAAGTTAATATACATAAATTGATTAGGAAGTGAGAGTAAAGTCTTATTCAAGAGTGATTTGTGATTACGTGGGATGTGTGATCCCTCGTGTTTTTCAAACAGCACGAAATCCTCGAAAATTCCAGTCGTCTCTTGAGAAATCGCACTTACACAAACCCCAGTTATACAAACGCTCGCGGTGCATCGCGCGGCAATCCGATAAATCGTCGCGCCGTGTGTTTTCGCCATCCGACGATTAATCGGCCGAAAGTCGAAATCCAACGTTCGAGATCGTAAACGTCGCGGTGGTTTTCCCCGAGGTGTCGAACGCGTTAATTCATCCGACCTTTAAGTTTTTATTAGAATCCGGAAAAGAGAAGGAAAGACCGGGTTGCGCGCGGAGAAAGTCGCGGCACGACGTCACCTGTCCCGCTCGCGGCTTTCCGATAAAATCGGGAAGAGGCGATAAATTTGGTCGGGGGTCGCGCGGACGGGACGAGTTTTTCCGGCTCATCCGTTGATTTCGGACGAGGAGCGTGTTTAGAGAAAGTTAGAGGTTTTTTAGACTGCGGCCGCGAGGTATATATCTATAATACGCAGAGGCTCATCTAAGAGCATCGTGTTTTCACTTTAATTAATGGGGTGTAGGACGCATCTGAAATCCGGCCTTTTAATTTAATAAGCACCTAATTAAATAAATTTTCTATATAAATGAAAATAGAATGATGAATAAGAAAAGTAAATTTTTCACAGCTAATTGAGTAAATGTTACTATTTACAGAAGTCCTCTAGTCATGAGCGAGGAAACAATGGACCATTTCAGCACCTAGAAAAAACTCGCATTGACAAAGTAAACTAAAATCGGCGAAGATGTCGATTATCGACGGTTTCCGGCTTGGCGCGCCGTCCGAGTGCTCGATGCGGAGCAAAGCGCGCATCGACGCGCTGTTCGAGGACTCGCGATCGGTGTGCAGCTCCAGTCTGCTGACGGGGCCCAGCTGGCCGAACTGTTATGCAGAAGATGATCAGCGGCGTGTAAATAGCGCCGTGCAGGCCCGCATCGAGGCCATGTTCGCCTCTGTCGAGGCCGAGGACACTGCGCCTGGCGAATGCGCTGCTGCCGTCTTACCTGTAAGTATAAAAATGTGTAAATATTATCAAATTTTTTCGGAGGATTCATGAAATTATAAATTTTATCAAAAATTTATAAAAAATATTGCTTTTTGCATATACATAATATGGTGTTTTTTCTAAATAAAAATATAGGATAAACTTGTTGAAGTAGAAGAATCTCTTTTTTTTTAAATCTTCCAATATTATTTATATAATTTTATATGCTCTACCAAATTAACGTAACAATTTATATAAAAAGGAAAATTTTCTTTTTCCAATTTTAAACATCTTGTGTGTACGAAATGTGTTTCCTATAAATTTTTAGGAAAATTTCATCACGTTAAAGAAATTCTTCCAATTTTACTTCTTACATAATAAATCTATATATAGTTTTTTAGTTTAGATGATTCGATTTGAAAAGCATTTCAACAACGTTTATTTTACTTCCTTTAAAATTAAACCGTTCCTAAAACGTTATGTACTGTTAGGGTCACTTCTCTCGGTGTTAATTTGATTTCGCAAAATGACAATTTTTGAATTCCCGGTGAAAACTACATGCCGTGCGACTTCTTTTAATGAAGGTAAAAGAAATTTTGTATAATCGAGATGCGCCTTGCGTTTGGAAAAAAACCATTCGGTAACTCTCGGAAGCAGCATACATAAATTTCAACAGGTTTCGCTGTATGTTAAAAAACATTACGGTACCTTAGCGGCTTGTTATTTTTTCAGCAAAGGGTAATATAAAAATTAAATTTATACGCTCCTGAATATTTTCCCCGTAGAGCGCGCGGCAAAGAAAATATAAATCGAGAATCGCTAACGGTATGCAAAAACGACAGTCGAACGGTCGAGGGAACGGTTCTCGTGCATTTTTTCGCGCGTAAATAACTAAATGCTCGCTGCAGTCGCAGAGATAAACAAAACCTCGCCCGCCACCTGCGAGTGAAGAATTACGCTAAAAAAATGAGATAATCGCGAAACAATCGATCGATTCATAAAAGAGAAAAAAAGTAAGGCGCGCGCGCACCTGCGCGCTGAACAATGCGCGCTACATGCGCTTATCTCGGCGGGAATTTTCGCGCGCTGTCATCGCGCGGCGATTTTCACTCCGATGCTAATGCCCGGCGCTTATGCTAATCTCGGCAAGTTCATCGGACGCGTTTTTCGTTCGCGAGAGGCTCAATTAAAAGTAGAAACGTCGATGCGCCGGCCCGATAAGCCGGCCCCGGCAGCTGTTTATTTGCGTAATGGAAAGCCGCGTGCGTTTCGGGATGCTAATGCTCGCTCAGCGCGCTCCTCGGACTTTAAAGTCCATCTACTTTCGCCCGCGATTATGATGCTGCTATCGCTTAATGGAGGCCGATTTGACCTCGCAAGCAGCTTCTTTTCCAAAATGTCTTCTTAGTAATAATTTAAAACTTGTGGATAGTTAATTCGAATTGAATCTCCGAAAGATCAAAGAGAAAATAATTATGCGCTTTTTTATTAAATAAAATAATAATATAAATATGTGAAAGGATCTGAATCTTGAAAAAAAATATTTAATTCATAACAATTAGTTGGAACTAGAATACCTCATTATCGGGCGCGATTTAAGTTCGCGAAATGCATTCGAAATTAATAGTCGTCGACTTATGATTTTCCGCCTGTTGATCAGATATTCTGAATGCATTCATTTACTTAACTGCCAGCGCAGCCGTCTTCTTCTTCTCTAATGTGCGTGCATACTTTCCCCGATCCCGACTCTGCGCATAAAACTTTTCTTCGCCGTAATCGCGATTTAAAAAAAAAGCCGAGGTATTTTTTCTATATTTAGCCGAAGATACGAAGGTTAAAATGAGTCTTGAAACAAAAAAAAAAAAATAATGTCGGGACTGTCGACGAGTGAAAGAACACGCCGAGTTCGACTGGAATGCGGTGACATTTCCATAAATATGTAATAAAACGTTCTCGGCTTCTTTTTAAAGCCGCGGATTATTTAGTACGAGTGCTTAATCCTTATTTTTTGTTTTGTTGTGCCCGGTTGATTGCTGTTTAATGATGAAAATATCAATTATTTATCTTTATGTGATGTTTTTATAAATAACAAAAGAATTATTAAGATTCTTAATTATAATTGACAGAATGAATTAATTTGACATATTTTAAACAATTTAAAAAAAGTTCATTATTTTAATCATCAGTTATAAATAAACGCAAAAAATTTCTTAATCTCAGAAGCACTTCAAAAATCATATTTAGTTACAATTAAAAAAAACGCTGAATTCTTTCGTGAAATCCTCGTTAAAACATCTAAAATATTGGGCGAAATTCCAAGCACATTAACCTGATAATTCCTTATCTCCAGGTGAAGTACATGGGAGCAGCGCCCGTGGGCGGTCGGGTGGCATCCGTGAAGGGTCTGCAGGAGCCGTTGCGTCAGCTCGCCGAACACATCGGCGATTCCGTCAACGCAGAGCTCGAGGTATCAAAACGCGGACTCACCTTCCGCACTAGCGAGCTTCACGAGAAGACCAATCCGTTCCGCAGGATCGCCGTGTGGAGCGCCCTCAAGCTAATGATCCGCCGTCGCCCCAATTCCGTAAGTACCTTCACTCGACTTCCTTCCAGTTATATATTTTTTTTTTTAAATTGTAAAAATTGTAGTTCGGCTGAAAATAAAAAGATCAATTAAATTTTTACATAGAAACGAATTAGCTGTCTATAGTCATCTACAATTCTAAAAAACGTTATAACGTAAAAATCTGTACTGAAAAAAAAATTAATAGAAAAATTGATTTTACTTTTTTTCACCTCAGAGCGATCAGCGAGACGTGCTGCACGCGTTCGTGCCCCTAGTGGCAGACGAGCGCACGTCCGGCTCCCCGCAGACGAACAGCGAGGACCGCCACGCGGAGCTCTACCGGACGATGCGGGGGCTGGCGCGCGACGTCGAGGACTACCCGCCGATCTTCGCGGTGGTGATGCGCCGGCCGGGCGCGGCGCGTCTCCTCGAGTGTCATGCATTCGCCTGCCGCTGCGAGGAGGACGCGATCGCCGCGGCGGCGACCCTGTACCGGGCGCTCCTGGCCGACCTGGACGCCCAGGCTCGGCGACCCCGGCAGCGCAACGGCCTAGGATGCGTCAGTCTCGCCTCCGTCGCCAGCAGCGTACGCGAAGGCAGCACCAGTGCTCGTAGCCGCTGCACCGAGCTGCACTTCCTCGATCGAATGAAGCAGCCGCCGCCGCCACCGCCGCCCGCAAAAACTCCAACTGCAAGCCAACCGGTGAGTTAGTAATGTAGTGGTTTAATAAATGTGTTTAATAAATTTTTGCATGATTTACGTCGTGATATATGAATGCACGAATTAAGTGCACTTTTTATCATCAAAATATATGTTAAACTTTTTAAATTAAGATTCAATTTATATATGTACGTTTTTTTTTTTTAACTAATCTGTATGCAAAAATTTACTACTCATGCCTGTTTACCAAGTATACTAAGCGATAATTTCTCGCTCTTGTGCGTAAAGTTTGCATTTTGTGCCCACTAAAGAAACGCAAAAAAAATCTATCATTGTCTCTTCGTAATTTAAGATTAATGGACGCTAAAATTTGTCAGTATTTCTGCAATGAATGAGAAAAAATCGCGATTATAGGTAAGGCCACCGAGAGTCAAAAAGAATTCGATGAGCAGCAGCGCGAACACGGAGGACGAGCTGAGCACCTCGTCGCCTGGTGCTTGCGTTGCCGCCGCGGGTGGGCCATCGCGCAGGAAAAAGATGAATTCGGACATCAAAGCTGAGGACGTCCTCGAGGCCAGAAGCCGGCGACTCCTCTCGCAGGCCAAGGAGAGTAACGCCGCCGGCTCGAAAGGCCACAAGAACAACAGCGGGAAAAGCACGAGCTCGGCCTCGTCGAATTCGGAGGTTCGATCACTGACTCACGCGTCCTTTCCGAATGATTCATTAAAATTTCCGCGTATCTGCTTGTTTTTTTCTTAACGCGAATTTTTAAACGCCCCGCACTGAATTTCGTATTCGCGGATGAAGAGATAAATGGCTTGTTTACTTGCAGCAGACGAAGGAGGAGAGGCGCATGAACGCGAAAAATAAAATGTACGGTACTCGCGGGACGCAGACGCAAGCCGCGGGGAGCAAGGTCAGGGTGATTGAAAAAATTTACGACGAACGAAAACCAAACAGAGCCGTCCAAGTGTGCAACGAGAACGACAGGTCGTCGAGCGACCCCACGAGCAGCTCATGCGAATTTGAGTGCTGTACCGAGAACTCGCTTTACGAGAGTAGCCGCATATACGCGAAAGCCTGCGCTGGAGCGAAGGTGAGAAACAAATAAAAAAGTATTGCATTAAAATTATTTTTTAATCAATCGAGCGCAAAACATAACTTTTAGTAACTCAAAACTGTTGTGCACTTATAACAGTGAGATAGTGAATTTTTACTGTTTTATTGAAATAAGCGTGCAAATGTTTTGAAAGTAGTGAAATTTCTTACTTTCGTCGGAGCGAATTAGTCAAACACAATTAGTTTTTTCGTGCACCTCATATATACGAAAATCACTTACTTTACGCACAAAATTGCGAAATGGATTATTAGTAAAATCCTGATGAAACTTTTTCGGTACAGAGCGAATCGAGAAGTTACGACGTGACGAAACCGTCGAACCGTTCGCCACCCAGCAGATCGTCGTCGGTCCACCGAGAGACGTACTCAGTGCGCCATCCCGACGAGATACTGATTGCCCCTGCGAAACAGCAACAGCAGCAACGAAGGCGGAGCATCGCCGGTAGCGTCGCGGGTGACACAATAGCCCGGCACCGGGACCACTTCCGCGACGCCGACAAGATCTGCAGCCTCGGTGCCGAAGAGGAGGCGCCTAAGCGCGATAGTCGCAGAAATTCGAGCGCCTCTCGCGAGGACAGAGTCTACGATGTCACACGACCCAGCAGGTGAGAGTTTTCCTTTTTCGTTTTCAGAGAAAGTTTCTTGATTTTTCATAGGAAAAAGTTGGAGATCGAGTTTTAATGAATTCTTTATGGTTATTGGGTCGCCTTGTCCCATTTGAAGGATTGCACGGCTATGAATTTTCCGTCAAGATAAGTAGAGAAGTAGCGACGGGATGATGAGAGTCGAGAAAATTCAAATAAAAGTTAGACTTTCTTTTTTTATTTTTGATGCTGCCGGCAGTGAGCGAAATAGAAAGGAAAAAAGAACTTAAAAGCGTAAAATTTCCCTCTTATTTACATCTGGAATCGTAAATAAGTTCTTTTTCAGAAAACACAAGAATTATTAGGATAATTCGGTAATGTCATAAACCAATTTTTCGAAAGCAAGAATTGTCTCACGGTAATATACTCCCGAAAATAATTTTAAATTTTAAGTCAATTTAAAGTCCTTTAAAATGATGTTTTCAAAACTATTCATTTTTTAAAACAACTGCATTGTTAGATCACTATCTGATTTATAAATAACAATAAAAGGAAAAGCAGTTAAGAGACACAAAAGGAGTTGCCACTAACTTGACTACAAATAAGCAATTAAAGTTAATTAATGTGCTAAAATTCGACAATAAAAAATAAATGACTACCTAAATCTCGTAGAACTCCATGCCGCCAAACGAAGCCCGAGCCCCCGGAGCAGGCGGCTGCTCGTTCCAGCAAGCGTTCCACCCCGGTAACGACGATGGACCGTCCACTTCGCCGACCGACCGTACCTCCACCTCCCCAGCCCCAGCATCCTCCCACCCGTCGAGCCCAGCAACAGCAGCCCCATCAACGCAGACGTTCGCGGGCGGGCAGCGAGCCGCCGTGCTCGCGCACCGAGGCGACAGCCGCAGCTGTTTCCGCCGCCGCGGTCCTCAAGCGCTCGCAGAGCGACATGGAGCTGGGCCTGGGCGACCCCCTCACCAGGGTCGAGCTGCCGAGGCGCGGCAGTTTCCTTAAACCCGGCAGCGTGCGTCGACGCGACGGCCCCGAGGGCGGCGGCGGCGGCACTCCCCTCGGATTCTCCGAGTTGTTCGACGAGTTCAGGAACCAGGAGGGCTTGACCAGCGTGGACGACATACTCGCTGCTATCATAGGTACGTGTTTTGAATAGTTAGCAGGCTTTTCGGAAGGGAGTATCCGTGAAGCTAAAATTTTAAAAGTTTTTAGAATAAACATTAGGAATTTGGGTCAATTATTAAAGCATGAAAAAAAGTACTTACAAGGTCCAGAAATGTGGGTCTTGAACTACGCCTAAATACTCCAGAATGATTCTTTGGTTTAGAATAAATTATAAATGCAACCTATAGAAAGCAATGGGAAATATTTTTAAAAAATCTGTAGGAAAAATTAAAGAAACATTTTCATTTGTATTTCGAACACCATTACTCACTTCAAATATTGGAGAAGCTTCACTTGTCCCCTTAGATTTTACAAAAATTAAAACGCATATCTATATCCGTTACCAAGCAGATCCAGAGGGCATGTCGTTCAACGAGCTGAAGCCGCTGTACAAGGAGTTCCTGCTGAAGCTGGCGGGCACGCTGACGCAGGACGAGTTGTACCAACGCTCGGCGAGCATAATGCGCCGGCGACGTCGGCCCCAGCGCCGTCGCTCGAGCCGGGGTCGCACGGGCCTCCTGCGTCGGGCGATCAAGCGCTCGGTCTCGCGGCTCCGCGGCGCCGGCGGTGCCCCGACCGAGTTCACCTCCGTGGTCTTCCCGGCGCGGCGCCTCAACGAGCGCAGCAGCTTCGGCAGCTCGTCCTCCTGCGACGCCGCCGCCAGGAACGGCCACAGCCACCATCGGTCCTCCTCCGGTCGCGTCCTCGCTAGCAAGCTGGGCAAGCGCCGATCCACCACACGCTGCAGTAGCTCCAAAAGCAGACCCGGACACACTACCTCCGAAGACAGCGATACCTGTAAATATTCTATTTTTATTATATACGATTAATCAATTGAATAATAGTTATTCATTATGTAAATAGAGCGCAAAGCATAATAGAATTTGACAAAAAAAGATGCGAGAATTTTGAGCACAAAATAGCATTTTGTGCAAGGAGTTTTAACATACTGAAATTCATAATTGTTCTTACAGGCAGACGAATGGGCCGGCACGCAGTAACGGCAAATCGTAGCAGCAGCGGCTACGTAAGCTGCAGCGAGTGCAGCTACGATTCGGAGTCGTGCACTTGCGTCTCCGCGGA
Source organism: Eurytoma adleriae (assembly GCA_900480045.1). Lineage (NCBI taxonomy): Eukaryota > Metazoa > Arthropoda > Insecta > Hymenoptera > Eurytomidae > Eurytoma > Eurytoma adleriae. The sequence continues at coordinate 105,335 of UXGC01000393.1, forward strand.
CAAGTGCTACTGCTCTCTTTCGCGCACCTCTCCTCAGGTAGTCGGCGCGGAACCATCGGCCACCCTCTGCTCCTGCGACACCGACAGCTGCTCCGAGAGCAACAAGTGCTACTGCGCCGGCAGGACTCCACAGTCGTTCCACCGCCGGGGCTCCCAGCAGCAGCCCAGCATCCTCGAGCAACTACGGCAGAAGGGCATCGTGCCCTCCGAGAGCACACTCAGCAGAAATCCAAGCCCCGAGCGCGCCAGGAGCCGCAGGCCCAGCAAGAATCTCGCCACGTCCAAGAGCCTGGAGTACCTCAAGGTATGCTGATTTTTCTAAATAGGAAAGAAAGAAATAATTACTTTTCGTTATAAAGAATAGAATGTTTAAAATTTTTCAGTTTGTTAATGAGAGAGAAAAAATAAATATTTTTCTACACACTTCATAAATAAGCTTAAATAATATAGTTACCGGTACTATTGTTTTAATCAAATAAGATGCAAAAATGAAGTGCTTGCACCTGTTTAGCGGCAGCAAATTTCCCATTTCTCACAAAGTAAAATACTTTACACTATGCAAAGAAACGGCCATTTTTCACCCGCTACATAATTGCAAAAAGTTAATCCTTGCACCCTATAATTAAAAAATGTATTTATCGTTATTTAATCAAATAGAAATAATGAAACAAAAAAATTGTACTCACAATGACAGGTGCGCTCTTCGTCTATGAGCGGCAGCACGGACCGCCTAGCGCTGGACTACGACTTGTTCCGCCCGGGCGGCGGGCGCCGCCGCTCGTCGCAGTGTTCGTCGGGCAGCGAGAAGGTGCTGGTGGTAAGCGCGCGCGACCCCCAGGGTCGGCTGATCTACGTGGGCGGCACGGAGCGCGACGTCGGGGCCGGCAAGCGCTCGGGTCGCCGGGGCTCCAGCTCGCGGCGGCGCCACGCCGACTCCGCCGGCCACCACGAGGCCCTCTCCATCAAGAAGAGCGCCGAGATCGCGGCCGTGTTCGCCGGCCAGCCCAGGCTCGGACGGCGGGCCTCCAGCCTCTCGAGCTTCAGGAGCTCCGTCAGCCTCGAGGCCGGCCTCGGCTATCTGCCCTGAGCGCCTGCCGTTTATCGCTGATCGAAGTCACTTTTATTTTGTAAATGATTTACTTGGATGTATCTGCTTACTTTCGTTATTTTTAACGGGATGTTTTGTACTCAATTTTTGTTTGTTAAACTAACAAATTTAAAATTGTTTCGTTTTTTGTTGGAGATTTTTTTTATGGAATAGTTATTCCTAAAAATTGTGATTTTATGTAAATATTAATATGTTGATGAATATTACTTGAATTGATTAATTATACAAATATAACTGTTATAATAAACACTATTAATCTGTTATGCATTTTAGAACAAGTTTTATTCTACCGCAAGTGGAATGATTTCTACTGATATCATTCATGTTAATGCAACATAAAAGAGTAATAATGCTATATAAAAAGTGTAATACGTAAATTCACGTAAATTTCAATTAAAAGTTATTATAATTAATGATTGGGTAAGGACATTGAAAATAGTACCAACCATTAAAATTCAGACAATTTATAACTGTATATTATAATATACTTACAATTGTATTTTTATTTACTAAACAATCTGAGTAAATAGGTCATTCTTGTTATTTATATAAATTATTAAAAAAAAAGTTTATAAATATTGTCTATTTACACATTTATTTTGAGTGTTCTATGGACTTTGTTTCTTTGCCATCTTCTAAAAATTCTTTATCCATATTTTGGAATTTTTCCTTGTACTCTTCTGGGACTTCGACTTCTTTTAAATTATCCAGTCCTATTTCTTCTTCGGTTCTAAAAAATATTTTCAAATTATTTGTACTTTTTTTCTTAAATTAATCAAAAATTATCAAAAATAGGAGTTCTTACTTGATTAAAATATCTACAACATTTTCACAAGCTAATAAAACTTCTTTATCTTTTTCCCATTTGTGGAGCTCTCTCAAAATTATATATGTATTATTTTCTCGAAGATATTCTCTTCCTTTCTTTGTAGCACATAATTGTCCTAAAGCTTCCAACAACATTTTCCTGCAATGATTTATAAAAATTAATATAATTACTGAAGTAAGATTGCAGAAATCCCTACCTTATGTCAGGATCAATTTCTCTTTTTTTTGTTTCTGGTAAATATTGTAAATCTATAGGTAACTTATTGTTCTCTTCATCTGTGAATTCCTCTGGACCAGCCAGAGGTAACAGCAAATATGGTAAAATATCAACATCAGGATTCATAAGCCAATCGTGATTTTCAACATCAAAACAACAATTTCTTAATGTACCAATAATTCCACCTCTTCTTACAGTACTATCTTCATACTCGACAAAAGATAATAAACGTTGAAAAACAAAATCTTCTTTACTCATTATGTAACTGAAATTATTATTAAAACAGCAATTAATTGCTATAAATCATTCTGATTTAAGTAAATCAATGAATTGTAAATAAATAAATTTTCAATTTACTTTCTCATTTTCTTAGATTGACTAAGGTTACTAAAAACTGGCCCTAGATAATGTAATTTATTTCCTGCAGTGTTATAATCTTTTGTAGTAAATGCATTTAACAATAAATTCCATTGTAAGACATCATTTTTCTCCGCCAATGCAACAATTCGATCTATAAATGCATGCGGTCGTGTCATATTTGATAATATCATACAACAAGGGTCCGCTAATTTACTGTCTTTGTCTACTATGTTTCTAAAATAAATAGTTTCATATTATTTATGAAATATTTCCAGTTGTTTAAAAATTAATTAAGTCAGTTGTTTGTCACTTACTTAAAACATAAATATATTAAATTATCAGTCTTATCTTCGGCAACTGCCCTAGGCGATTCAGAAATAATTAATAAAGCGCTGGCTCCATCCTCATCTCCGGAAAGATTTATTAATGCCAAAGAAGCATCCTTTGCTATCACAGTAGTGTCATCTTGTAAAAGTAATATTAATTGTCTTAAAATTTCTGGAATACCTAGTAACGACTCTCGACCTTCTCGTGATCCAGTCACACCTGCAAATTACAATAACAAACCAGTAATGATACAGTGATAAAATCATTAAATTTTAATTTTGACGTTTATGTTAAAAAACATTACCTAAAACATGATGAAGGGCTACTGCTTTCAAATCTAATCTAGATTTGAAATCTAAATATGGGCTTAATTCTTTTAAAGATTCCATAATTCTTTATTTTCTTCTTGTAGAAAATTCAAATGAATTTGAACATCGTAACCTCACCAATTTAAAACCAAAAACACATGGAAAATACACGTGGTTTTAATGAAAACAATGCATGGTGACGTAGTCGATATTGTCGCGTGACGTATATATATCGCAGTATTATCATGAGTTGAAAAAGTAAATTTCTGTAATTCTGCCGTGAACGGTGAACGATGAACCGCACTGCGGAATCATTCTGATTGGATTGGCTATGACGGTTTTCGGCCGTAATTACGCTTGCAATGTTTGTGTATTTATGTCGTGCATATTAAGCGTGCACGTGTTAATTGACTAAACAAATAAAACGAATATATTTTAAAATAAAAAAAAATGCTAAATTAAATATAAATTAATTTCTATGATGTAAATTATTAAAAGCATACTATTAATACAAAAAATATCATTTATTTGTAACAATTTAATTTAATTTATTAATATAAAAGTCTTCATTCATTTTATTTATAATAGTTTATTAACATTTAAATTAATGCTGTCACGCATTTTCCCACCAAGAAAGCAATCCAAGTCCTGGCTCATCAATTGCAGCCTCTAAAGTGTAAGGAGACACATTTGTAGGTTCTGTTTTTTCAGCTTTGTCTTTGGATCCATGAGGATTGTTTGGTAACGATTCTGTAAATGTTTCTTTAACCACTCTAAAACGAATGATTTCTCCAACATCCATAAAGAGATCATGCTTATCTCCATCTTCTGTACCATATTCCCAGACCCAAACTTGCTCTGTTTGATCAAATCTTGATGGATACTGTAGTTTGTGAGGTGGGATGACAATATCTTCGAAAAAGCCTAATGTAACATGAACTCCATCCATGTTACAACTGCGAATTTTCCCAATCAATATCTCTTCCATAAATGGTCTAAAAATGATGTACCTAAAGATTACTTTTGTATGAGAAGCACCATCACCAGGAAAAATGTATGATTCTTCAATCTTCAGAAGGTCGTTTAAGGCAATGCACAATCCAACATTCAAGTAAACTTTATTCGATAATTTCCTATTTAATTCATCAGCAATTGCATCATTTAGCTTTTTCTTAAATTTCCAAGGTGGTATTCTAACAGTATCTTTCATTTCAGCCAAGACAAACATGTTTATACTTGAGGATCACTAAAACAAAATATTGTATTTAAAATATCTTGGAAAAACAATAAATTAAAAACAAATTTTTATACAAAAAAAATGAAATTAAGTAAAAATAATAAGATATCTAAGAATTTACAATTGCGAGATATTTACCTTGTAAAAAGATGCTGAACAGCTTTCTAAACGAATGTCATTCGCATTAAAGCACAGTTTTTGTTATTTTGTAAACATTTTTGCACCGCTTATGTCTACGTTGTAATTATAGTTTACAACGTGAAAGATCCGCTTGCTTACTGTTTGTAATTATAGTTTACAACGTGAAAGATCCACTTGCTTACTTCTCGAAAAGTAAGGTTATAAAATGCGCGTCAGCGTGACTCGAAGTGCGACCACCCCCACACCAGACCCCTCACGGTGAGGGCCTTCCGCCCTCACCCCCACAACAGGAAGTAATTCGTACAAATCCGAGATCTTTATCGTACGAAAGATGGAAGTGGTTATTTTTCTTTAATAACTTGATTAATTTAGAAAATTTAAATTAATTTAAAAAACTTGACTGTTTCAATTTTAATTTAATGATATGAATATTGAATAAACGTAATTAAATGATGTTTAATAAAGAAGAGAGTTTTATATATTTTGTTAACTCAAATATTTAGTTTCTACGTCCTATAATAATTAACAGCTTAAAAAAACATAACAATATCGTAGTAATGTATTATGATATTTTTTAGGAATTTAAAGTTACCTCTTTCAATCACGTGACGTTGGTGTCACTTTTAGCAGGACCTCTTGCGGATTTTGGAAGTGCGAATATTGACGGCCGTGTATTTTTTAGGTTAGAATTTCGATGTCCGATAATAGCGTACTAAGTATTGTTTTATTAATATTCTTAGTAAAAAAAATAAGTTTATGTGACTGATACTTAAGTGTTCTTATTTCTTATTTGTACGACAGTTTTTCGTAATATAACTACTTCTGTCGTACAAATAGAGTTACCCTATTTTGCATTAGTCATCGGAATTTAATAAGTTTAGAACAAAAACGATGTTCTCTTTTGCTCAACAAAATGCTGTTGAGCCAATGCAGGTCGATGCACCTGCTGAGGACAATGACAATACCGAGGAAGAACCTTATATCGTTGAAAATCCAACATTGGTTTGTATATTTTTGATTACCGTTGTTCAAGCTTTATTCGATTCTAGCATTATCTGATGTTCAAATTGAGTTCAGTCTATGAAAATAAACATTTTTTATTAATTTTCATTATTTTATTTTAGGATTTGGAAGTATACGCAAATAGTTACACTGGACTTGCAAAACTCTTCAGACTAATGTACATAGCAGATCATTGTCCCATTCTGCGAATTGAAGCTTTAAAAATGGCTATAAACTATGTTATGACGACATACAATGTTTCACTATATTTAATACTACATAAAAAATTGGCTCAAGCATTGAGTGCTCCAGGCTTGCCAGACGTGGCTGCCCAGTCTACATCTCAAGATATACCAACCATAGATCAGGCTTGGGTAGATTCTAGATCCAAAAAGGCAGCGCTAAAACTTGAAAAATTTGATACAGATCTTAAAAATTACAAGAGCAATTCAATAAAAGAAAGCATAAGAAGAGGTCATGATGACCTAGGTGACCATTACTTAGACTGTGGAGACCTTGGCAATGCACTAAAGTGTTATTCAAGAGCTCGTGACTATTGTACCAGTGGAAAACATGTTGTGAACATGTGCTGGAACGTACTGAAAGTTTCCATATATCTTCAAAATTGGACTCATGTGATTACTTATGTTACAAAGGCTCAGAATACACCAGATTTTCCAGATGTTCATGGAAAAGATAACAATCTAGCTATAGTAACAAAATTAAAGGTTGCTGCTGGATTGGCAGAACTTGCTAATAGAAAGTACAAGTCTGCTGCAAAACTGTTTTTGCAAGCTTCTCTGGACCATTGTGACTTTCCTGAAATACTCTCTCCTGGAAATGTAGCTTTATATGGTGGATTATGTGCTTTAGCTACATTTGATAGGTAATATTATAAACTTTAGTAAAATTTTATCAAAAAACTTTTTTTCTACTAAACATTACTTTTATTTTTCATTTACAGGCATGAACTGCAAAAACAAGTAATATTTAGCAGTTCTTTTAAGCTCTTTTTAGAGTTAGAACCACAATTAAGGGACATAATATTTAAATTTTACGAATCTAAGTATGCATCTTGCTTGAGATTATTGGATGAAATAAAAGATAATATTTTATTAGACATGTACATTGCACCCCACGTAAACACATTATATCTTCAAATACGTAATCGAGCGTTGATACAATACTTTAGTCCTTACCTCAGTGCCGACATGAGACGCATGGCGACAGCATTTAACAGAACTGTTTCAGCCTTGGAAGATGAACTCATGCAACTCATCCTTGATGGTCAAATTCAAGCTCGCATCGATTCTCATAATAAGGTACTAAAACTTTATTTCAATAACGTGCGATTCGAAATAACAAAAATAAATTTTTTATAGATTTTGTACGCCAAAGACGTCGATCAACGAAGCACAACCTTTGAAAAGTCGATTAATTTAGGTAAGGAGTACAGAAGGCGCACTCGAATGTTAATTTTAAGGGCCGCGATTTTGAAGCATCAAATCCAAGTTAAGGTAAAATTTGATTCATTTACTCGATTCAGTTTTGTGTTTTTTACCAAAAAGTTCTAATTCATTTCAATTCCTTTTTTTACAGAGTCCACAACGAGAAACAACACAAGGTGGCGAGATGCCAGTTGCGCCGGGAAACACGAGTCAAACACCAAGAAATTAAGATGATGGTGCTTACTGTTTAATTTTTTTTTTTGTATTTGTGAATTAACTGTCGTCGTAACATCTTCGGATATATTTCGTTCATAAAAAAAGAAAGAAAAATGTTTACACAAATACATGATTTTGAACGCGATTACTATCTCTTGTATATATAAAAAAGCAATTTCGATTGTACTGGAAGGGAAGGTCCTCAGCGGGTAACCTGTGATTGCTAGAAAATCAGATGTATTCGCAGACTGATGTTTTTTATACGATTTATCGAAATTGTTGGCATTTTCAAATGATTGTAACTTATTATGATTAGATTCACATTAATTTTTTTTAATAAAACTTAATACAATCTTCAAACTTTGTTAAAACTCGCATGAGGCTTAATAAAAAAAAGACCAAATAAAACCTCAAAAAAAATCATTATTTTGTTTAGTCATACTTTATTAAATCCTGCAAGAAATTGAATTTTTCGTATATATTAATTATAAAAAAAGTTGCAATAATATTTAGCATTATTTTTTTAGTCGTACGTCTAAACGAAATTTTCAGTAGTTAGTACCGGAACCGGTAAGACAAAAAGTCAACAATGAATCCTATTCTTGCATGTCTCGCTTCTACTGAATTTGGCATTTTTACAGTAATCTTACTACAGACATTTCCCCGCTTAAAAAGAAAACAAAAAATCAGTTACATAATAGTAAATTATCAGTTAAAGCAGAGATTCAAAAACTCCCGCCACTCGGCAGAGCAGTTTAATGCGCAGCAGCTGTGCAGGACACGGAGAACGTCGGCTCGCCAGCAGCTATCTGGCGAGTGGGCCGCAGTGGAGGTGTGCGCGCGCACCCTAGGCCTGCCGCTCGTGCACTGCGTGTTTTGCCCGTGCTCCGGCGCATCTGTGTCGCCTCCGGACTGGCAGTAGTACCGAAGGACACGTCGCAGGCCGCACTCCGAGAGTTTGATCCCCCATAGTCCCCGCGCGTAAGCGAGTGTGCGTCGTGCCGCTGCATAGTGAGCCGATCCGTGGCCGCGCTCTAACCCCTCACGCAGGTAGCCCGTAGGTGCAGGCGAAGCACTCGGCGCGCGCCTCCGCTGCAGGTAGCGTCGTCGCGAGAGTCAGCCGCGCGGAGAGCGTCGGTGCAGGGAGAGCGGCGGCCGCGTCAACTGGAGGAGAGCAGCGCAGCGACTTCAACATGTTCTCCGGACTGACGAGCCAGGTGTCCAACTGGATGGGCAAGAAAGCCGAGGAGGGTGGCGAGCAGCCGGGGCCCGAGGCCGCGGAAGGCGCCGAACCCGAGGCACCCGCCGCGGCCGACCTCGACAAGCCCGCTGGCAGGTAATGTATACGACGACATCGACGACGCACACCCGGGCCCCTCCCCCTCCATCACCCCTTTTATGTTTTTCTTTTTTCTCCTATTTATCGTCTGCTGCGAGTATAGCGCGCGACGGCGCGCGGGAAGATGGCGCGAAATCCGACCGCGACGATTGAAGCGCGTCGCAATCGATAAGCGGTGCCCCGAACGCCACTTCCCAGTGCTCCGCGTGCATTAATGCGTTTCCCGGAAGGACTCGCTCGTGCAGCGGGAGAGAAGGTTAGGATCGAGCGGGCGCCTCCGCGCTCGGAAAATTGCGCTCCCGGCGGCCCTCGCATGCAGCCTCGGTCGTGTGCACGAGCTCGGAAAATCGATATCTCTCGAGAGAAATGAGCCGACACTTTGCCCTTTCTTTCTCGTCGTCTTTTTGCCCTCGCCCGGGCCGAAAATCACCGGCATCGATTCCGGAGCCCAGGCCAAGGGGACGGAGATTCGAATTCCGGGAAGCGAGGGAAAAACGGTTTTTTTCGGCGATTCGGCGAAGTGGACCAGCGTCACCGGGGCCGGTATTGATCAAAGACTCGCAATGAGATCAAATTTACTGGCGATTGACGGAATTTAAGTGAAATCCACTGGGGAGCGAGGAAATTTCGGCAACCTTGCGCCTTTTTCGCCGAGCGCCAGCGGCCAAGCGCTAAATCTCGGGTTAATACCGCATTATATCATCGGTCATCCCAGGGGTATCGCGTCGCTGGTTCAATACTGGCATTTTGACTTTCCACCAGCGCGCGTAAAACGAGCTTACGTTTTCTTCGTATTTGACTTTTTCATTCTTTGTTTCGCGCGACTTTTATTATCGATAATTAAGTCATAACAATAAGTCTTTTGAACTTTGTTATCATGAAAGATAAGCAAATTGTTCTCAAAATAACAAAGTTTATCGGAGATCGCATTGTGTTCACTTCCATTTGGAGCAAAACTTAGATTTTTTTCCATTTTATTTTGCAGGTAATGTTGAATTCAAATTTCAATCGCATTATCACCGGGTGTGGTTCCCTTTAAGTTTGTTGATTAAGTACTCTTTTCAATTTGCGTATTTGAATTTTTGCATTACCTTTAACTTACAATAATTTGACCTGTTTTTAAACAAAATACTTCCTATAAAGTTTTGTAAAGAGAGCAAAATCTCTTAGAAAACAATGTTCACCGTTACATGTTTAAAAAGCCATGTTCATTGTATCAGCCAACTTATCGATTGTCATATCTAGTTTAGAAAGCCCGTCACTTTTATCGGTATAATCAGATATAATTAAATCACCTAAGACGTGAAATGCGCTGGTATATATAGTCCCTCCCTACAATGCATTCTAATCATCCATTCTTCTTTGCACAGTGTGTTGCATAAACACTGGGTTACTGCGATCCCGGTTAATCTGACAATTTGCTAATCACCTTAAAAATCGTGCACGCCATTCAAAATTAACTTCGATTCAATTCATAATTTATTTAAATCCACATTACGAAACGCTTAAATAAATCACGAAAAATAATTATCAGCTCTTTACGCCCCTTCGGTTTATCTTTAATTAAAAGCTCTCCGGCCACAACGGCGCAATAAATGTAAATTATTAATCGCAGTCGCAGCGTCCGTAAACAGAAACAAACGTTGCTCCAAAATTTTTCTTACTACATCCAACGAGCCAAAAGAGAAATCAGCCCCGGAATCGGTGTCTCCTCGTTTTACAAAATTGACCCGGGGACGCAGTCGAGCCGAAAAGAATCCCGGATCCCTTTCCGCGCGATGCGTCAGATTTGTATTAGGAAGCCTCGCCCCCGCTGGCACGAGCAATAAATTTATTATCCTTAATCATACCGCTCCCCTGCGCTCGAGGATCCGACTTTTACGGAGCGAAACGAGAGCGGGTATCGTCATCCGCCATCTCACGAGCCTCCGGAGTAACGATTTCGGGGGTGGTCCACCTCCCCCGCGTCGTCTCCGACCCTCTCTCTCGCTGCTCGCGCGCATAATGTATAATGCGCTGCGGCCCACTGGCCTCCCTCGCTTTCTTCGCGGCGTGCGCGCCAACCTGTCAATAGCACAAGTGCGGGCGTGGGGGAACGGCGTGGGTGGGATGCGAGTGCGCGACGAGGAGGAGGGGGGAGGGGGTGAAGTGGAGAGTCGCGCGCCAGCTGCTCGCTCGGTCGATCGATCGATTCGCCTTGACAGTTCTTGACTTGGACGATCATCGGCTCTTCTCTCCCGAGCCCGTTCTATCCCTATATCCATCCCCCCTTCCGCTCCACCCCTCGTTGGAGGAGCTCTCGTGTAGGCGAGATGAGCTGGCGGCGAAATTTTTCGCTGGGCCCGCGACCTCGCGGTGCCCGGCCGCCGGAATTCGATTTTCGACGCGATGCCGTTTGGGAATTCCGAACACGGGATAACTCGGCTGTTCGATGCGCTCGGGGGGTGTTATGCGTCGATAGTTTACTTTAGGCTGAGATTTTCCTGCTTGTTTGCTTTTAATTGTGTTGCGGGGTAATCAATGCTTTTTTTTTCATTCGTTTGGATTTTTTCCTGGTTCGCATTTAAAAATATGCGAGACTGCAATTCCGTAGAATTATTAGCGTTAGAATGGCTTCAAATGCATTTGAGTTTTACACGCAATGCTGTAGATAGCAGAATAGAGAACATGGGATATTCACAAAATGACATCTATTATAACAGAAAGTGGAATAAATACAGTTTATTCTAGAATAACGTCACTTGACACCTTATACGCGATGGTTTTTATTCTAAAAGATTATTATCAATTTTCCGAATAAATATTTTCTATTTTAGAACGTTGAAAAATTTAAAATTATATTATTGTCTACAAAAACTTCCTACAAACAAATTTTTAACAATAATCAAAAATGCAAGTTCTATTATTTATTCTAAAAACGATCCTTTTTTGATAATTGGAAATTATATAATCTAATAATGAACTAGCTTATTGTGGTAGTTCAAGTGATCAAGCGTTTAAGATCCATTTCAAAATTTTGAATGTACTCTGAGTAATTAGTCATTAATTGATGTTGAACCTCATTCAACTGTATTTCGATATTGTTGAAAAGGCAGAGAGAATTATTACTGCACCTCTAAATCATTTCCAATCTAATTTCATGCGATAAAAGCTAAATTGTTAATAAACAGAAACTGTAGAATTTATTGCAAATAATACATATAGAACTGAAATAGATTGATATTTAAATGTAGTAACAATTGTTATAAATGATGAATTAGATTTCAGATCGACACCATTTATTCATTGATTTATCTTTATCAATTAAATTGTAACAACGGGTTCTATAAATATATCTACTACAACTTTAGTTTGTAGATTAAATTAGAAGTAATGGCATTTAATACTTTTTTATCCGAGTTGTATAAAAACAAATTTTTAAAGAAAAATTATTTTCCTGTCATTTAAAATTACAGAACCTAATCCGTTTAGAGACCTAGCTTTAAATGAGAAAACAGAGATTTAGAGATTAAATGTAAATATTCGCCAGTTTCCCTCACTGCATATTCTATAAGATTTGCATTTAATTTTAAGACATTCAAAAGCTTATACATTTTTATCTTCAGTCAAAAATGAAATTTACATAAAAATAATAATTTACAATACAATAATTCCTACAGGTAAATTAAAATTATACATTTTTATATATATATTCATCTTTTCAGTAAAATTTAAATTAAACTATACACTAAATCATTTCCCAGTTGGTTGGACAGCTTTCAGTACATACACAATAGACGAAAAACTTCCTAACTCGTAACTTTTGTACAACTAAACCACCTTGTTCTCAACTACATCGCATTAATTAATTCCAATGTATTTGCATTTGGTCCAGAAAAGTAATTAGATCAATCCCTCAACGCTGCTTAAACACGCTAATTTAACACTTATTGCTATTCCCTTTTTTTATTTTTTAATAAAATCAATGTAAAGTAATAAAAATTTAAATGTGAAATTTCCATCTGTGGAATCCGAATATTACAATTTTATTTTAATATTTCAATTCGTGACTCCTACTTTAAAGTAAAAAAAGCAGTTACAAGATAAATTAAACGGAAAATGTTACAAAAGCTTTTTAGATTAAAAATAGATTTATTTAAAGAAAGTAATAATTTTATAAAATTTCCAAACACTTAGCCATTGTTTATTTAACAGCGGACCTCAGGGAAGTGCAGTCGCACATTATTGCGAGCTTCGCCTCGGCGTCAACATCGTTCACTTTGAACAAATACGATTTAATTGAAATGGCTTGTATAACCCTCTAACGGTCGGGGCTGTTTCACACCTGATTCAATTTATTTTTCGACGCTGCTATATACGTTAGTGGCGCTTTCAATTGAATTTTACGACTAGAGAACATTTTACGATAAATATAAGAAAATTTAATTTTTCAATTGCAATATTTACGGAGAATGCATACAAAAAAAATTCATACAGTTACAATTAACAATTTATGTAAATGTTTTATTTACAAATGAGTACGGTAATGCGTTACAACATACCTAGTTAATTATTAATATAATACAAATTTCACTTAATTACTGCTAATTAGTACGATATTTTGTCGACGACAAAGACATTTGATTCCATGGTTTAGGAATTAGGATTGTATTTCTGAATACGATGCCAATTCTATATAGAAATACGTTTTTTTATTAAGTAGCAGATTGCCCTTTTTAACCTACAATCAAAATACACCATAACATAATCGATTGTTATCACAGGTAGATACGATTTTTATAATTTATTTTATAATTTTTCAAAAGTATTAATTTTTATTTAAATTTTCATTTGCAAATAATTTTTTAATCCTATTCCTTCACAAATATAATTAGCAACCCTCTGCGCCATGCTCCGCGGTAACTTATAACTTTGTGACCTTTGATTTAAAAAAACTAATGGTTTCGTCGGCCAGCAGAACCAAACTAACAAGCGGAATTACAAAATGACTAACTTTTGTAAATTACAATCATCGATCTGTTCATCGCTTACCTTGATTATCATGAAAGTCACGAATTTTCGAAGTGATAATATCGGAATAAAAGGCAGGCGCAGGGGGTTGAAAAAAAACTCCACCTCAAATAAAAAACTAACTCCCGTTTTGTCCGTTCCAGTCCGACGAAGGGCAGCAGCAAGCTGGAGATGCTGGCGGGGGTGAAGTCCCAGGTGGCCTCGTCGATGAGCGGCTGGCTGAGCGGCGGCATCCCCGGGCTGAACCGGGGTGGCGGCGCCACCGAGGACGCGGCCTCGCAACAGGCGGCCGGTGAGGCCGGCGTCGAGCCTGCCGCGCGGGATCCCGCCACCACGACAGATAACGTAAAAGACGATGACGCAAGCAGGTGGGTTGCAGGGTACGTGACACTACCGGCCAGCCCTATACTCCGAGATCGTCTTCGACGGGCCGACCGCACGACAGACACCTTCTTCTCTTACCCATAATATCGTGCGAGCTTTCTTGAAGTGAATGCGGCCTATAAGTGCCTTCTGCGATTCGTGGACTTGACACTTATGGAGGAATCAATTTTTTTGTTCTTTTATACCCGCATTTTTATTCATCTTTAGAATTATTCACGTTTTTCTATGCACAGTTTTTTTTTTGTTAAATTAATTAGTTCACTTTATTTTTTAAGGTAAATTTAGACTGAGAGTTAGTTGTACACTTAGTTTTTACCTATATTTTAAATTTTTATATATGCGCTACTTAGAAGTTATTGCTGGTTATATTTCACTTCAAGGAATCAAAAATATTGCACGCTAAATCTTTTATATGGAACTTCTTCGTACTCTGCTAAGATAAAATTTTATCTTAGACAGAGTACAACAATCATTTTGAATGCGGATGTTTAAATTTTAATGATTTATCTGAAAATAACGCAAAGAATTCCATGGTAAAAGATTTCCCTTGCAGTGTTATCTACGTACCCTTCCTTTATCTCCCACAAAGTGATAATTTCAGTGTAAGGACAGTAATATTACAATTTACGATACAACAAAATTGGACCGTTATTGTAGTATTTCTTACTTATCAGTTAAATTTTCGCTTTATGGGATCCATAAAAACTCTTACACACTAAACGCGATTAAGACACTCAACTACACAATCGGTTCTCTTTAACCCCTTTACATCACCAATATTTCTTTATTACTTTAAAAGTAAAATCTACAGTATTTTTTTCGCAATGCGTAAGACTAATAAAAAAGCAGGAAGGTTGGCGTGAATGTGAGTCATCTATATCAGTCGGTATCCTTTGTTGAGGACAACAATGGGAAAATCAGTTGTATGCATTAAAAGTAATGTCCAACTGCTCGCGGCGCGCGTACAATATCGCGTCTACGCGGGGAGAAATAGTACTTGTGAAGATATATTATTCCAGGCTGTTTCCCCAAGTCCGACAATATTGTTAGTTCGCGCTCGTTTTCAAGACGCAAGTGGGTTAAAAACTTTTCCCGGACATTTCCCCCACCGAATATTTTTTATTTCCCTGATTTGACAAGCCATGAATATGGAACGTTCGCCCCGCCCTTTCATTTCACTTTAAAACGAGCCTCCGGCAAACTCGACTGATCGCGACGTGACAGTTGCATGTCGCGCGGTAACTTTTGCGAAAAAAAAAGTGAATTTAGATTAGGGGTTAAGTCGGTATGAGCTACGATAGATGCAAAATTCTCGCGACTAATTTTCATTTTTACGCTTATTTCTCGCTAACCACGTCCCGCTACCGTACGGCGATAAACATTTTTTATGTTATATTCGTGAAAAGCCATTTCATTTTTTTATCCCTTTTAAATTTTTTAATTACGCGACAGTTGTATACAATATGCTATCATAAATCTTTTTTATGCAAAATATAACAAAAATTCGAATCTAAATGAAAAAATTTGTTTGTAACGACACCAATTTTTAAATAAAGGAAACTATTCTTCATTCGTATTCAAAATTAAATTTACTGTTGCAAATGCAACATTTCAGAATTATTCCGCTTTTCACGTAAAAATAAAAAGTAAATCCAGCGTGAAACGAAGCGACGAGCGTTATTAATCGAACGGAGTACCTCCTGGAGAGGATATTTAATAAATATCGACTGCATTAAGCTCGGTCATTACGAGTGGCGTGCGCATTATATCCCCGGCATTCGCGCGGGACGGATACCGATGATTACGAGCCTCCGTCTCGATCTGTCTCTTACAGACCTCCGAGTCGTTTCCATTGTGCCAACGAGAGGAGATAAGCGATGGCTTATTCAGCTCCGCGCGAATGGAGCGTGCCCGTCGAGATTTCCAAGGGATAAACACGTCGCAGGTCCTTCCGTGCGCTTTAATCCCGTCCAAAGGCACAGCCACGGGCGATTAAACGCGTCCACCCTTTTGTTTCCGCGGTATTTCGGGAATCGCTAATAATAGAAGGCGCCGCTTTACGGTTATCAAATATTTCGCTCTTTTTTTATCGGCTATTTATAAACGAAAGGACAATGTCCGGGTAAATGTGATACGAAACGTGCAAAATTATAGATATATATAGATCGTCGCGATGCAATCAAGTAACTAAAAGAAAAATTCAGTCCCTTACACTTGACGGGTAAAAAGTTTAGTGAGAAATAGTGTGTCTTACCGTACTCGACTGTTTCTACTTCCCCGTATTAAGTACGTTAGGATTACTTATAAAAATTCTTTTATAAATAGCCGTGTGTAAGTTATATTTTTTAATTAAATTTGTTTTTCTTCAGCTTAATAGTAGATTATCTTTGCAATTTTAATAAAGTCGCACCTCGAGTCGCACACAACAACAGATTTTTGCATAGCGAGGGTAAAGTTATTAGAATATAAAATTTGTCGGTGCGCATATTGCAGCTGAGCTTGAAACGCAGATATAAAGCAATGCTATGAAGTTTCATATGAAAAGTTGAACGTGCAGTTAAAAAACCTTGGAGACGAAAGATCAATTGCCACACCTGCTGAGAAAATACGATGCTCATGTCTCGCTACGGCGGCGAATAAAGTGCCGTTTTCCATCTCTTTTTTTACTACTTCTTGCTACCCTTACAATTTCTCCGACCTCGTAGTATCATTTTACTTACGAGCGCGGAGAATTTCATTACAACAGTGCACTAGACCCTTATTACGATCCCATCGCACTAAAAAGATCATGGCAAAATTAGTTGTACGAAAAAAGACTCATCTAGCTAATTCTCATATAGGCAATTATAGCTTGCGTTAGGATGTGCGAGTGTGTGTGTGCGAATGCGTGTGAAAAGGCAACGTTAGGAAAGCGAGCCACGTCGTTGTCGTTGTTGGATTAACTGTGCGAGTGCCGACCAATTGATCGATATTTCATGATTTTCAGCGCGACCGGCGGAGCGGACAGCGGCCCGGCGAGCCTCGGGGGTACGCCTACCGAGGACAAGGATGGACAGCAGGCCTTCGGCGCCGGTACGTACGCTCGTTCGGTCTCCACGCACCGACGTGCCTTCCCTCCTGTACCCCCTTTTTTCAACCCCGGCTCTTTTCCCGCCCTTTTTTCCTCCTCTATCTCGCCCTTTCTTTATCCGAGAAGAGGGTATACCTTACGGCCTCGAGGCTACTGCGTAAATGTTTTATGCGCGGACAATGGGGAGGGTAAAAAGGAGGCAGGTACCGGCGATCGTGGATGTTGGCTTTCACTGAGTGCGAAGCGACTTTTCCTGCGGGGAGATTGCGCGTCGCGTGACGGAGGAAATTTACTTCAAGTCCACGGGGGAGACGTTTAGTCCGGTGTTTATTGCTGGTACTCCATTTTTGCGGGGGGCATCGCTCGTTAAACTTTTACATTTTTACGCATACCGCCTGTACCTGTTCGTTTAAGGTTACTTAGTATTTTCTAGTTGTAGAGAAATGTTGCTTGAATAATTTATTTTTTCACGGGTACTTGAAACGAAATTATAGAGTAGGTATTGTATTTTTTTAAGCTCACTATACAAAAACAAATCTGTACAGCAAATAATATTTTAGTTCTTTTCTTAGAAAGCAATCATACTTCGTTCAGGTGATGTTTACAATCAATTTAACATTTATTTTTTATTACTCATGATTCATAATTGCACTCTGCGTAGGATAAAACTTCCACATTGCATTTCCGTAGTTCAAATAATAATTTTAATAATTTTAAGTAATTTAAACCTTCTTTAGCTTAGCCATTAATCATATTAAGCACTTTCTGCTCAATTAAGATAGAAAGTTTAGTGTAATGCGGGTAACTTAGCTTTATTAACATATTTTGTACTTTCAGAAAGCTCCTTTTCTTCTAGCTTTTAGCTACACATTTTAATGTATACTATGCTTGTATCTTACTAGCTAGTTATATTCTCAATCCGGTAGATTTTTTAAATGTTTAATCTTTATATTCCTATTTTACTGTTTAACTTTTAATATTGTTAACTGTTACTATTTAACTTTTAATTTAAAAAAGAATTTATTCATTTTAGAATATTTAAAAAGAAAAGGTCGACGATTTTTTTACACCTACTCTTCTCTTGAAGATCGACTGTCAAAGCTGCAGCGTCAATATTCGCATAACTTACGGACAAATCAGTTTGACTCGCTCGAAGGTCGCACTCGAATTCCAAACGTCGATCGCTGATGATCAAAAGCTTTCTTTGCTTCCGCTTCATATATATTTCTTGGCCCTATTTTCTTAAAAGCAGAGATACCCATGAGTGAAACTCATCTAGAAAGTACATTCCTCTTGTTTATTATTCAAAGCTTTGCTAAACAGTTTTTTTATAACGTTAGATATCACTTTTATAAACTACTGTAAAAAAGTGTAGTAAAATCATAAAAAGCTTCTGTAAGTATCTGCTTCAGTATAAATAAAAGAAAATTTATTAACATGGTTAATAATTTGTAAAAGTGACCTTTATTTCAGGTGGATTTCAAAGGTATAGGTAAACTCGTGCACAATAAAATATAAAGTCTATTTATTACTTATTAGCTTTGTATTCTCTACAAAAAAACGGATGCTGCGTGTTGCAATAACAGTATATAATCTTTAACAATGCACGAAGCTTCTCTTTTATTAACGATCACTTAGGCTTTTACACTTTTCAAATACACTCTTTTGAAACATTAAAGGTGCAACGGTAAAAATAAAATTTTTATTGTAATGAAGTACTTTCGAGCTTGCGTTTATCTCGCTTCAGGCCACTTTTAATGTAAATTAAAAACTGTTTTAATTATGCTTAGAAATGTAAAAACGTATTTTAAATAGAATTAATCTTTCTTTCTACATTTACTTTATATTTTTTTAATTAATACCGTTATACTAATCATAATTATTAATAGTAGAATCTTTAATAAAAAATATTTTAAAAAAATCCTCTCTTTCTCCTGCAAAATTAAAAAAAAATGGACCTACATTAATGGATCACATTAATTTGCAGTGTCGACGAAGGCGTTGGCGGGTGCAAAGAGCCTGGGCGGCTTCCTCTACAGCGCCGTGAACAAAGCCGGCAAGTCCGTGGCCGAGGCCGGCGCCAAAATCAAGAAGACCGTCGAAGAAAACGTGAGCACTTCTCTTTACTTT
Organism: Eurytoma adleriae; assembly: GCA_900480045.1. Lineage (NCBI taxonomy): Eukaryota > Metazoa > Arthropoda > Insecta > Hymenoptera > Eurytomidae > Eurytoma > Eurytoma adleriae. Next base: position 124,460 of record UXGC01000393.1, read on the forward strand.
TTCTTCTTTCCCCTTTTACCTCTGACGTACCTACGTCTCCGCTGGAAAGGCCCCCCCAGGATAAGCGCCGCGTGAATTTTTGAAGAATAGCCTCGGAATTTGTCGAAGCGCTGGGGACTGAAGCTCTAATATTCCCAGGGTGTGAATTATTCATGAAGTTTATAGACCGACGATCGTCGTCTCTTTTTTTTCCTGCGTCGTACCTTGGAGAATCAGTTGCCGAGGTATAGCGCGGGCAATCGTTCGAATTGCGTTTTTTGATTTTGACGTTGCCAATTACTAAAATATAATTTTTTTTCTTTTAGGTTTGGAAAGGTTAGATGCAACATTCTATGATTTTTAAAAGTCGTTCGATTTACTGAAGCAGTAAATTTCCTTTTTTATTGTGGTGCTTTTAAAAGAGCCGTTCAAGTGCACTTTACTTTCTACATGACCGTTAAGTGCGATTGTAATATTAGCCTATTACCTTGGAGAAAAATTTTAAAATGAACGCGTTGATCACTTGTTTGTGATCGTAAATTGAAAAATCAAAGGAAGCAAATGAATACAATTCGCTTTTTGCTATAGAAAAGGAGCTGCAAAAGCGTGTAGAATATCGCTGTGATATGAATGTGGAAAGCACGTGCAAGACGACATTTTTAGCGGAGCAGCGGTATAGGCAAAGTGAATGTGCCGCGATTTCAGCAGTGGTGCTGCTTGAAAAATCGATCATACCAGAGCTAAGCTGGAGTTAGCCACGCTACTTCTCCCTAAGAAATAATATATATTTTTGCTAATTTATAATTCTTCAAAAATTATTTAGCAAATCAACTTTAACAATAGTTATTACAAAGAAAAACCATGTAGTCCATGACACTACAACAAAAGAAAATTAAAAGTTAATTGGGAAGCTATCTACTTTTGCCACGCGTTTTTCTTCTAAATTTATCGCAGATTGCATTGTTTTGTCTTAACGTGGCTTTAGTAGTGTACTCGTTTTACGCGGGGCTGATCAGTGCTGTCTCCCGTCGGCGCGACTATCGACAAATGAGATTAAAGCGGAGCTACCGTCGACTCGGCATCAAGACCCGAATTAATCGTTCTCGCGCGAGAAACTAGGGAGAAGCTTTTTTGTGTTTAAAGGGATCGTTCAAGGCTCGTTTCGCTCGCTCAAACTCCAGCTCTTAAAATTCATCGCTCGACATATCCGACTAATACTGAACCGTCCGCGTTATTGAATTTTTTTACTGCGCGTTTCGCGTATACTCGTAGTTTCTTCTTTTTTTTATCAAACAACGCTTTTACGAGGTGCGTGGTACGTCCCGTTTTTTCCAAAGCAATTAGAAAGGAAATATTTTTGAACGTTTTGCTCACTTTCATTATTTTTTGTTATTAAAATTTGTGAAATTAATTAAAACATCAAGGTCTGTAATGTACATTTTTTAAGATGCAATTACTTTCTTTTGATTATCCAGGCGATTCGTTATTTCTGCCACAGAATAGAAAAGCAGTTACTGGACTGGCGTGAGATGTGTTTACGGTCTGAGCGTACTCGGATTTTACTACTTCATTTCTGCATGTGACATTTTACGTCCGTGCATTGATTGAGTAACAAACATTTTTCTTATCTTGTTTATCATTCGATTAAGAAGCTTTTCAATAATGGGGTCAACTACAGAAATCTTGTTAGATAGGAAACCATGAACATTTTTTGAAAAATTAAATAGATGTTTTACTTAAGTGATCAAGCTTTAACGATTTTGATAGTCACGACACCTACATTATTCGGTATAACTGGTTGCGGGATTTAGATGCTTATCCAGTAATGGACTTCACGCTTGAAGTAAATGACAATAAAAGAATTTAATATCGCGATCGATTTAGCCCATAACTACGTTAAACCATTCTATTCTCACGTACAAAATTATAGTCATCAACTTTTCTATTGCAGTACAAAAAAAAATTCAATTTCTAAGCTGCAGTATAATCGAGACTCCAGTAGGGATAACTAAAGCGAAAAAAAAACTGCCGACGAAATTGATTCAGAAGTTTCTCGGGCGCGCAATACAAAGCTGGGGCGAAGTTGCCCTCGTCCCTTCGGGCGCGTCGCGTCAATTATCAAGGTGCGCTTCCCTAGCGAAACTTTCCCTCGCATATAGAGTAGAGAAAACCGGTGAGCGACGCGTACGCCTCGGCGCGCGCCGCCGCCACTTAGCTGATTAGCGAGTGGATGAATGCACCCCGCGCGTCGTTGACTCGCTAATTAAACGTCGTCGGGCGGACAAATCGAACGTC